>SIJG01000132.1:0-137509 GCA_023374025.1 Heterodera schachtii
CCGGTTTTTCTGATAATTAAATTACAATTGTAAAATTTGAAATGAAAATGCGCATTTTCGGTAATAATATCATTGTAAAATACACCGGGTTTCTGATATTAAATTACAATTGAAAATTTGGAATGAAAATGTGCATTTTCGGTAATAATACATTGTAAAATAAACCGGTTTTCTGATAATTAAATTACAATTGTAAATTTGGAATGAAAATGTGCATTTTCGGTAATAATATCATTGTAAAATACAACCGGGTTTCTGATAATCAAATTACAATTGTAAAATTTGGAATGAAAATGTGCATTTTCGGTAATATTATCATTGTAAAATACAACCGGTTTTCTGATAATTAAATTACAATTGTAAAATTTGGAATGAAAATGTGCATTTTCGGTAATAATATCATTGTAAAATACAACCGCGTTTTCTGATAATCAAATTACAATTGTAAAATTTGAAATGAAAATGCGAATTTTCGGTAATAATATCATTGTAAAATACAACCGCGTTTTCTGATAATCAAATTACAATTGTAAAACCTGAACTGAAATGCGCATTTTCCAGTAATTTAATACTATTTTAAATTTTTAGTTCATTTTGGGAAAAGTTTTTTGATCCTTAAAGTTTGAGCCGTAATTTCCAGAATTTTTTGTGGGCTTTGATGAAGAATATAAAAATACCAACAATTATGTATCAGGTCAGACTAATTGATTCTATTGGAAAATATTTTTATAGACTTTTTTGGATGGGATTTTCGGGTTCGAATTCTCTTCCATTTTCTTTTTCTTTCTAAATTTTTTGTAAATTCTCTCCATTTTCAAGTGCCGTTTTTGTCCCTTTTTAACAAATTTTAGCAACTGTTTTGGGGATCTTTTCTATTTTTAAATTATTAGAATTAATTGAAGAGGAGGAGTAAGAAGATGAGGACATTAATATCAATGAAAAATTGGCCAAATCAACAATTAAACCAAATACAAAATTTAAGCCTTTTTATGTGCAACTTCTATGAATAAATTAATAAAAAGATCCAAAATATTTTATGATTTTCATTTTAAACAATTTTATTTACCTAATTAAAAAATAAAACGTATACACAATTAAAAGAAAATAATGATCAAATTTCGACGATTTACGTTTATTTTTACTGTCGTGAATCAATGAATCATGCTACATGAAGCAAAAATCAAAAATAATTTTTCCATTAACTTATTTATTATGCACATTGGGAATTCATTTCATTTGCTTTACGAATTTTTATTCCATTTTTTTTGAAAATTGTTTTTAAAAAAGATAACACAAGTATTATTTTTTAAAAAATTCTCAAATTTTACGTCATTTATAATTTTTAAACAATTTTATAGAAGGAAGGATTTTACTGCACGATTTTTTTACTGCCATATTCCAATGGGATTGTTGAATGGAGCTTTTAACATTCTTTTTTGCTGTTTCTTGTTTCAGCTTTTAGGCCAATGCTTTGGTAAAATTAATAATTATTTTATGATGAAATTTATATATTTTTAAATTCAAATTTCAAAATAATATTCAATCGGAATTATCAATTTTTACCCACACCAATCATTTTTTTTAGTCCTTAAAACGAAGAACATAATTATAATTAAAAATAAAATATTTATTTAAGCATACAGAGAATTGAAGTGCAAAGTTGGTCGTGCCCAAGCACAGACAAACAGTAAAAAATTAGAAGAAGTCAAAACTGAAAAATGCGCGTTTGAGCAGTATTTTTGCCTGATGATTACCTGTGTTGTTGGTAATTAATTTCTAATCTAAACTCAACAAAATATGCACGTCAAAAAATTTTTGACTTTATGCCATAGAAGTATTTACTAATTCAAATTTTCATTATTTTAGGGACAAATTTCAAAATTTTGATCAGTGCTTAGAAGTATATTGATCGTTTTTAATGGACTTTTAATAAGAATTTAACAAAAAATCCAAAAAAAAAAAAAAAAATTAGTGACACATTTAAAAAAATTAATAAATGCCATAATAAAAAAAAGAGTGTACGAGCTAAAAAAATGTTTTCGTGCTTCCCCAGAAAAGATAATTTAATAATTAAAAATCCGCGTCCTACTCATTAGTAGAGCACGACAAAAAAAGGCAATAAAAACCGAGAAAAAGGCATTAAGGCACCAAAAAATTGAAAAAAAAGACATGAAAAGGCACGAAAATAGGCATTTATAATTGTTTTATAAAACATTGTAGCAAGAAAAAAATTTTGGCGATCAATTTTTGAGAAAATTTTTCATTCCTTAGGGTGTATTTTGCCGAGTTTATTGCATTTTTAATGGAATTTTATGTAAAAAAAACGCCAAAAAAGGCATATGCCTCAAAATGCAATCTCTAGTCATTAGACATAAGCCAAGACTGAAATGAAAGGGCATAATATTAAAATGCCAAAAAATTAGCAGTTCAAATTTTTCAGTTGGCAATCCTTCGTACGCTTTCACTGATTGGCAATGTTCTTACAGCAACAATGCCGAGGTGTGTGCCGAAAGAACTGAACAAAAATTGCGAGAACTAAACCAATTCAAAAACCCGCGCTGCAAATGCGAATTTGGCAAATTCAACGAGGAAATGGCCAACGATAAGCCGGCGGCACAGCTCCCGACAATGCCATTGCCAAGTGCACTTTTCACTAGACTTTGTCGGCATTTTAAAATTGTGATCAGAACCATATTTTATGCAGAATAATTTTACCAGAATACTAGGCCGGCTAAATGCCATATAGCACATCTGCTGGGGTCCTAGATTAAATTTTGTTAATTAAAATTATCCGTAGACAATTAAATAAAATATTGTTTTTTTTTCGTCGTTTCTCATTTTAATTTTAAATGCGTTTTTTAAAGACTTGTTCTGCTTGCGGGGAGCATACGATTACAAAGGCTATGGCATCGTGAAAGACCTTGAATGTGCCCCAGAAGATCGGTACTGCTTTATCGCAAATTGCAAGACAGGTAAACTGCTGCTGGTGGTAATTAAATAATAAAATATGTTAAAATTTATATAAAACAAATAGCTAATGTAAGAAGTTGAAACGGCTCGTAACTAGGAAACACAATTAAATCGTCGTTAAATTTTATCAAAAAGTAACAGAATAAAGCTAAATCAGTTATTGAGATACATAATTTTTTAATTTAAAAAAAATTAAATAGTAATTTTGGATACGAATTTGTGTATTTTTGAAAATTTTGGGTCGTTTCTTAGGTGGTCTATTTTTTGAAAATAATTTTAGACTTGAAAATCTAGTCCCTACTCGTAACTTAATTAACTAAATATTATATTGTATATTTTTATTCTATCTGCTAAATTTTATAATAAATTTTTGACCGTTTGATGGGATTAAATGGTTTCCTGAATAATTTCCCGGCATTTTATTTTGGCCAATGCCACTGACCGACCCAACATTTTTGGCATTCTGCAATTTTTCAGACAACAAAAATGGCAATATGGCTTGGGGTTGCATGGAAAGCGACAATTGTACGGCAATTACGGAAAAATGGTCCACAAATAGGCGCAAAAATTACGAATGCCGTTGTGCATTTGGCGGTTTTGATGGCAATATGACCAACGAAAAGATGGCAATTCCGTCGTGGATTCCACCGCCTACGCTTCCGTAATTTTGGGGAAAATTTCGGTAAAAAGCCGGACCTATGGCCAACCTTAGAAAGGATTTTGGTTTGAATTACTTGAAAAATAAATAGTTTATCTTAATTCGCTTTTTTCTTAATTCCAGTAAACAGAATTGAAAAAGCAATTAATAATTTTTTATAGGAAATTATTATTAAATTTTTAATCACCAAATTAGTGATCAAAAATCTTCCAATTATTCCAAGATTTTTTAAATACGAATTAAATAATTAAGGTGCATCTAAATATGTATATAATTTTTGCTTATTTTAAGTACGACCACGGCTTCACCACCATTTGAAGCGCAAGTGTGGAGTTGCATGCTGAAAACTGCTTGCGAACCGTTTGAAAATTATTTATTATAGGACTTGGGACAGTTTTTAATTGCTAAAAAATACAAAATAATTGGCAAAATGAAAAATTGTTGCTTTTTGAAAAGAAATAATTATTGGGGGATGCGATTGTTAGATTTTTACCTATTTTTTCCTGCTGATGTCCCATTGGTCTGAAATGCACGAAAAACAGTTTGTTTGGTGCTTGTTAAGCTACTTTTCGAGTTATTAGCATATATTTTGTAGGTTTTTTTTATGTATTTGAATACTGATTTTGATTGATTTTGTTGCTGCTTTTGGATAAAAATTTTATGATTTTACACCCCCTAAATTTGAAAAGCTCTTTTTGCATCCATTTTCCCATTTTAGCACCTATTTTTGGGACTTTTTTACAACATAAAAACTAGAGTAGAGCGGGACAGGGAATTTTGGGCTTAACCGGGACTGGAGACCTTTTTGGTTTGAAAAACCGGGAATTTTTGGCTGGGAAAACCGGGAAAAAACCCGGGACTGGTCCCGGTCCCGAGCAAAACCGGGACCTCGGTACTCAGTTGTACTCAGCTGTCCGTGTTTTGGTCCCCGGTCCCGCTCTACTCTAATAAAAACCAATTATTTTTTTGACTGTTTTCAGCACCTAAAAATCGTATTCCTAATAATTTCAAATCAAAATTTCTTTGCTAATTGATTATTGGAAAACCATATGTAGCATATTTTAGCAGGGATTATTGTTGTTGTTGTTTTTTAATTTCAATTAGGAACAATAATTTCGGCAATGCCACAAAGCCCGGGCGACGCTTCAAATTGAAAGTGAATTACCAAACGGTGGAGGAACGACTCAAAAAAGTGCGGATCACAAAAATTGAGTTTCTCTGTATGGAATACTTCTTGTCCGCTCGGCGGGGACCCAAACCAATATTTTTGGAAGATTTTGAGCCCATCCATGGTTGAATGAAAAGCACACACACGCACTTTTGAATTTTATGTTTAAAACGATTAAAAGCATTCAAAAATTAAATTGCTTTAAATGATGTAATATATATGTATGCCTGTTTCTAAATATTAATTATTAAAAAATGTTCATCGGTTGAAATGGCTAATCATGGGGCTGAGTCCGTTACATAAAAAACCATCATTATGATTTGATGAAAAATTATTTATAACTTAGCTCAAAAGCAACTAAATCTTGATATCATTCCATAGCCCTTAGTGTTCTCTATAAGTCTACAAAATTTCAAAAAATTTCATCAAGTTTCAAAAGAGTTAGTGCCAAAGATGCACGAAAAACAAGGTTTTTTTTTGAGTTCCTCTAGGTATAACTCTTTTGAAACTTGATGAAATTTTTTGAAATTTTCTAGTCTTATAGAGAACACTAAGGGCTATCGAATGATATCAAAAATTAAAAATTTAGTTGCTTTTGAGCTAAGTTGTAAATAATTTTTCATCAAATCATAATGATAGTTTTTTAAGTGACGACATAGCACCGTATTGATTATAAAAAAGTTGGGCAAGAAACTATCATCAATGTCAAAGAAAACAATTAATAAATTAAATTGTTCCAATCCATTTATCCAATTCACAATAATTAAGCCATCAATCAATATTAATTTTATTTGTATACATACATATATGTATGAGAACTTGTTGTAATTGAGCTAAAGTTTTTAAGGTGCTAAAAACGCTCAAAATACGCAAAATCGGTGCTAAAAATAAGGAGGAAAATCTGGTGTTTTTATGCACAAAAAAATTTTATTGACGAATTTTTTGAAATTTTTTTCATTTCTTAGGGGTATATTTTCAGAATTTTGGTCAATTTTTAGGGGGTAATTTTTTGAAATTATTGGGATCGATGGCGGCATTTAAAAACGCATTAAAATGATGACAAAGTGTGAAATCAATATTTTCAGCAATTTATTACAAAATTAATTACAATTATACAATTAATAAGATTACCTCTTTAATAATAAATAAATAAAATTTTATGACCAAAATATTCATGTATAAAACTTACTTTGTATATTGGGATATTTGACTTAAATTAAAAAAAAAACCATAACTAGAAGATCATATATTAATTATTTCATCAAATTTATTTAAAAAATAAAAATAAAATGTGTGTGGCTTTGTCATCATGGGAAGTCTCATCATCATCCATCATCATCATCATTATATCATCATCAATCAGCGGCAGAACACAGAAAAGCACACCCATTTTTAATACGATTTACTTACACATTTTCGCTGACATTTTTGATTTTGTTTTTTAATATATTTTTTGTATAATAAGTATTATTTTATATTATTTACTCTTATCAAAAAATGACGTATTTTTGTGTTTTTGTTTAATTTAAAATATCATGTTATGAAGCCTTAGTGAATTATTTTAGTTTCAATTGAACCCCGACCCCTCTGCCCCTGCTTTGTACTGCTTGAAAATGCGTCGAGCCCTCCTCTTCTCCTACTGCTTGCCATTCTTCATCATGATCGATCATAAATTGTCCTCCGACTGTTCAGGCATGGCAGTTGAAGCGAGCGGGAGACAATCTTTTGTTAGCGTATGATCCAATCGCTGAAAATAATGTGGGTAACCAACTAACCAGTAGTGCTGTCCGTGAGTCTCGGTTTCGACTCGAGAAAAAACTCGGGGTTTTTTTTGGTCTCGGTCTTGGACTTTAAAAAAATTTCATACGATAGGCGTGGTTCATTAATCAAAACCATCAAAAAGGGTGTTATTAAAAAACAATTAAAAATTTTAAATTTTTATATCATTTGATAGCAGAAGAAAAAACATTCTCTGTAGCCTGCAAAATTAAAAAATAAACTTGTATATGGGCAATACATAAAATATTTTGGTTTTTTTGAAAATTAAAATTTTTCATAATTTTACTATTCAATGAAGAAAAACAAGGGCTACAAATTTTGTGCTAATCATGAAGTTATGAAAGGAAAAAAAACTGGTCAAAATCCCCTGAATTTGGTCAATTTTGGCCAAATGGAGCTTTAAAGTCAAAGTACGAGACTGGACAATTAAAGAATTAATTGTAGGGCCAAATTGGATCCAAAGTGGCCACTGGCGCAGCAATTGGAGCAGGTGCTGGATTGTTGTATACTGTTGGTAAAAACATAAATTGTGCGGTAAGTACTTACTTGGACACGTTAGTCAAACAACAAATAAATAATTCAAATATCAAGAAATTGTACATTTAGATTAAAAATGAAATTTAATCATTTTTAGTTAGTTTTTTTAAAAAGTAAAAAATTAATGAGTTCTTAATAAATTTTACTCGCCCTAACTTTCAAAAATAAACATTATTATTAAATATATTATGAAAGAAAATCTTTAATCATTAATATATTTTTAAGAAATTTAGAGAAATATTTTAAAATGATAATTTATATATTTTTTAATTTAATTTTTTAAATGTTTAAATTTTCCTTAAATATTTTTATTTCTAAATCTTCTTCTTGAGTTTATTGAAATGAGGAGGTGTGAATGACAAAAACGCAACAGCACCTGAAAAATTATCCCGTTTTGCCTCATTCTACCAATTGAATAATATAAAATTTTCTTTTATTTAAATGATTCATTTATTAAGATTTTTGAATAAGGTTTATACAAATAATTAAGAATTTAATTGGATGCTTTACAAAAAAACCCAGAAAATGTTTTTCGTTTCAGGATAAATGTAGCCCTAAGCATATTGTATGTATCCGCACCAAACATTCAAGTGCAGCAGGAGTATGCTGCGCGGAAAATTTCAGGCTGCTGTGTGTCAAAAAATTTTTTCAAGTAAAATAGGAAAAGCACTAATTGTGATAGAGAAGGGGGGGGGGGGGGGTAATTTCGTAAACTCCATTACACTTAATTTTTCAAAATTCTTCGGATTGATTGGGATTCAGTCGGGATCCCGACTCGGGATCTCTCCGACCGCAGAGTTATTTGTCTGGTCTCTAGTAGGGATGGAACCCACGTCTGCACGGTGCAATGTCGTTATGTTAAAAAGCATCAAAATAAAAATGTTTGCCTATAATTTTGCTCTAAAACAATCAAATATTTAACCTACACTATCCTTCAATAGACATAAATGTTCTCTATTAGCCTATAAAATTTCAAAAAAAAAAAGTTATGGCAAAAATACTCAAAAAAACTAGCTTTTTAAAGTTCTACAATGAAGCACATCCGCTGTCTAATTATGGATATTATCAATCCCAGCAGTTTTCAGCTTTTTATCATTCTATAGGCCTAAAGTGTTCCATTATAACCTGCAAAATTCCAAAAAATTTCACTAAGTTTCAAAAAAGCTATGGATAAAAAGGTTTGAAAACCTGGTTTGTTCCTTGTGTACTTTTGGTCATAACTTTGTTCAATCTGGACGAAATTTTTTGAAATTTTGCAGGCTATTAGAGAAATGTTAGGCCTATCGAATGAAATCAAACAATTAAAATTTTAGTTGAGTATGACCAAAGTTAGGGGCATTTTTTGTTGAAAATTTTTATTTGATGGTTTTTAGTAACACCTAAATTTATTTAAGGTTGAAGCGATGTTTACGACCACGACAACACTAAAGCCAGCACCTATTAAAGCCACGGTTGGTCAAAATTGAAAATTGCAAAAATTAAATTTTCCAAAATTAGGCAGTGAATCTGAAAAAAAAGTTGCCATTATGGCCCATTTTATCTGTGCACCTTATTTGCGCCAACCAAATAAGTACTTTAATTATCTGTTGATGATCGGCTTTTAAGTGCATTTTTTTAATGACCACCTAAAGGGCTAATGAGACTGAGAATATTAATTTTCAATTGGCATTAAGTAAAAATAAAGTAAAATTTATCTTTAAATATGACGCAATACTTAAATAACCCTGGTAAAAGCAAACAAAAATTTGGCGTAAATGAGTTTATGGGTGTAAATGGTATAATTCCCATTTATCAACAGCAGAATTGTGCCGAACATATATTCAATTTTTGCAATTTTATTATGAAAAATTAATAAAAAAATAATTTATTTTATTTATATTAGGGTTGGGCCCCCGACCCCGCCCCCGACCCCGAACCCCGACATTTTTGGCCATTTTCGGGGAAAACCCCGACCCCGAACCCCGACGCTTCCAACCCCGACAACCCCGAACCCCGACCCTTAACCCCGATCGGGGTCGGGGTTAAATATACACCCCTAAGAATGGCATTTTTGTGAGAGAAAAGACAAAAAATTATACAAAATTTGAATTTTTTTAACCATTTTGCCAAATTTTTATTAAAAAAGCACATTTGCTTTAGTTGAGTTCATATGTATTGTGGTGTAGTGGTTAGTATGTCAACACTTGCATTTCTGTCTACCATAAGTTCGATTCCGGGTGATAGTATTGTTTTTCAATTTATTTTTTTGTGATTAATAGAATTTTTTAAACAAAAATAAAAAATACCCAAAAATCGATCATCTGTGGCATATTTATTTATGAATTGAAGCCAGTTTTCCTTTCGTCAAAATTAAAAAATTTTTCCTTGAATAAATCATGGAAACTTAATATATTTAAAATATTTTTGACAAAATATCAAGAAAAAAAAACATAATTTTCCCGGAAGGACAAAATCTGTCAACAAATCTCACTCAAATTTTCAAAATTTTTCCCGGCGGCGTTTATCGGCACCGCCGGACCCTTTCTCCCTAAAGATCTTTTGAAAAAGCGTGCCAGAAAAAAAAAGATTTGAAAAACAAAAAAAAATCAAAAAATTTTGATTTTTTTTTATTAAATCCATAATTTTTATTGCATATAATTTTTTTTGAAAGGTAATTTCTCTAAATTCCTTTCATTTCCACAATAATTTTCTTATAGTAATTTTTTTAATTTATAACGGATAAAATAAATAATAATTTTTCAAAAAATGCAATTTGCGTTTTATAATTAATTCTATACAAAAATATGATAAAAATAAAAATACATAAAATTATTGGCGCTAGTTACAAAGAGGGGCGTTTTGAAAATTTTTTCACTTTTTTTTGGAAAAGTTTTTCAACTTTTTTTTAGTCAAAATTTTTTTTGTTTAAAAAGTCCTGAACCAAATACTGGGGGTTTTAAAGGTCGCTGATCACGAATATGACAATTATTTGGGCCTGTTAAGCAAATTTGGTGCTAGTTATAAAATGATATATTTTGAATTTTATCAAAAACCATAGGGGGGACCCTTTTGTTTTGTAAAATTTTTTTGTATAAAAATCGTGAATATACTTGTTATTCACCATAATTATGGTGTTAATACATAATATTCATCATTATGTTTAAAAAAATTAAAAAAAAAATGTAAAAAAAAAGTGAAAAAATTTTCAAAACGCCCCTCTTTGTAACTAGCGCCAAATTATTATTATGAAAATTAATAAATATTTTTAAAGTTTGTAAAAATACAAGAAAATTTTTGACTATATGGCATAAGAAAAAAATTGTAAAACCCCGAACCCCGACCCCGACCCCGAACCCCGACGATTTGGCAACCCCGACCCCGAACCCCGACGCTTCCAACCCCGACAACCCCGAACCCCGAATTTTCCAACCCCGACGTCGGGGGCCCAACCCTAATTTATATTTATGCAATAAAAAACTTGCAAAGTTTTAACAAAGACCAAAAAATTTATAATGTGTGCCATCGATACACTAATATATTCCAATAAATTTTAATAATTAAAGAATTCTCTTAGTTTATTCCAAATTGGACCGAGACATTTGGGCGTGGAAATGACACAAAAGTATCTTTAATTTTTAATTAAAAATAGATTTTTAAGCTGAAATGTCTGCTTTGCTGATGTTGGCGCCTTGGGCGTTGGGTCCCAAGGCATCGGTGACTATGTAAAATTAGTTTTTCAAAGATTTTTAAATAGCATACAGTTTTAAAAGATAAATTTCGAATCAAGAAAATTTAATCAAATTTAAATATTTAAAACATTTTCTGAGAGTAAAATTAATTGTTTTAATCATTATTTAGGAATTAGCTTTAAATGCTGTTAATTAAAATTGAAAAAACAGACCTAAACAAATAATATAGGCGCAAAATGTTCTTTCGTTATGAATTCACAACACATTTGCAAAAAAGTATCAATAATATAATATTTTAATTTAATTATTATTTTATGAATTTGCTAACTTGCTAACTATACATCATAATTTACCTTAAACTTACACAAATCAATCAAGCTTGGTATTAAAAAGTAGCCCTGCGAATCCTCTACTATTTAATAATTTTTAAAAATATAGCAAAAATTTACACAAGATGGTAATTAAAGAATTCCGAAAACTTTAGAAACTACATAATTTTGATTTTGTCCCTAATTTTTTAAAAACTCAATAAAATTTTCTGAAATTAACAGAATAATAGAGAAATTTTGGTCTTTTAATCAAGTAGTATAAATTAATTGAACTTTGAACAATTTTCATGCATTTAAAAAATCTTACATTTTTGTATAACCATAAAAAGGACACATTTAATTCCATTGTAATTTTTTCAGACCCAAACCATTTTAATTTTCTTTATATTATTAAATAGTCCAAAAATTTTTCTAATATTCAGTTAATTTTGAAAAATTTTATTGTTAATTTCATAATAGTTCGGGTCAAAATTGTTTTTTTTTTTGGTTACGACTTTCTGTAAATTTTTGCTAGATTAAAAAAAAATTATAATATAGTAGAGGATACTTAGAGTTTCATTCTAATCTCACGTTTGGAAGAATTAGATTAAGATTTGAGCTAAGTTATGATTTATTTTTGCAATTAAAATTAAAATAAATATTAATTTTAAATATTTCAATCATTGATACTTTTGTCACTCACCTCGTCGTGAAGGCACTTTCTCGCATCTCGCAGGGCAGAGACGCAGATGGTAGTCGCACAATGGTCACTCGCTGCACCAGAGAGTGGTAACACATCCCAACGTAGCGAGTGACCGACCATCTGCGTCTCTGCCCTGCGAGAGAGTGCCTTTACTGCAGCGTCACTGAAGAGGCATAGAGAGCTACCCTAGTACAGACAAAAGAAGGGAGCGTGGGGTCAATGTTGATTGGTCAGCATTAATTGCGCAAGGGGCGGAGTCAACGCTGATTGGTTAAACACGAAATAATAGGGATGAGAAAAATAATTAATTTATTTATTTATATATATATTTTTTTGTTGCTTATATGCCTTGAAAAAAAGCACAAAAATGCATTTTAAATACTTTAAATAAGCACTATATTGCAAATTAAAAAAAATCAAAATAATAAAAAAAAGAATGGTGGATACTGAGCTTAAAGACTATATGAAAAATGTAAGAATTATGGCTCCAATTTTTGAGCTCTAAAGCCGCAAAAATAGATGTTAAAAATGGGAAACGTAAAGTTTTATCTTAAAGCAACAAAATAATGTTAAAGCAGAGTATTTAGATACCTATTAAAATCAAAAATTTTGTCAAAAAATAAATAAATAAATTTTGTAGATGCATTTTGAGAATTTTTTTTTCATTTTTAGTGGAGTATTTTTGAAAAATTTTTCGTTAATTCTTAGGGGGTGTATTTTTGATTTATTGCATTTTGTCTATAATTCTGGAAAAATGCCAAAATGGGTCAAAATAGATTTTTTTATTTTTTTTAGGTTTTTAAGATCTAGAAATAAAAACCTGGCAAATTGGCACTAATAACTCGAAAATTAGCCTAACAACACCCATTGTTTTAGGGATTTCCAATTCACGAGTGTCAACGAGGACGCAAAAACACTTCAAGTTACGTTCTTTCTGGAAACAAATGCCTTTTCAATGCAAGTGGCTGCATTTTCGTCTTTTGTTATGACGGTAATGAATTCCGAAAATGTTCGAACAAAAAAAAAAAAATTTGAATTAGAAAAATTTCCAAAAATTTTTTTTGAAAATTTCTTTCGAAAAAATATGTTTAAAAAAGAGATATAAGCTAATTTTCCATCTTAACAGTGAAATTTGGCAAGGAACACTTTGCCGAATGGGGCTGTAATCCGGCATCAAATGAAGATCCCGACGACACTTGTCATGCCATATTTTCCGTGGGATATAAGGACGCCAAAGTTTGGGAGTGTTATTGCGCAGCGTGGACTTTTGATGACTTTGATGACATGGGCAACAACGAAGACACTTTTGAGGATCATTATGATCGGCTCAAAAAATGGATAGCAAAGAATCATTAAAGGATGAGTCAGTAAGCAGTAATTTCTCATTGCTATCACAAGAACACATATTTGTCGTCGTTTTTTCTCTAATTATCTCCCAATCAACATTAATTAATCTCTCATCAATCTCCAATTATCTTGAAAAATTATCCCCCATGGGAGATAATTAGAGAAAATAGGGTATGTAAATTCTTTATTTTTTAACTTATTATTTCATGTTTATGGCATCATGTCACTTTTCGTGTTTTGGGTGCCCGTCTAATCCGGTCTGATCTGATTTGATCAATGCCATTGTAAAATGTTTCTTTCCATTGCCTTTTTGGATGGGATTTTTGGGTTCAATTTTCTCATTTTCAAGGACTGTTTTTATTTTTCTATTCTTTCTGTCCAAATTCTCTTCATTTTCAAGTGCTTTAGTTTTAACAATTTTTCAAAAATTATTTTTTTTGTGTTCGTTTCTCTGATTTTCTATTTCTTAAAATTAAATTTTTGCCCTCCGTTTTTCAAAACGCTTTAAATTTGGCGAAATTCAGCAGAAAAATTGCTAATTTTTACATTTGTAGTTCGGCTAATGTCTATTGTGTACAAATTCCATATTCCATTCTTCGTACAAATGTCATTTTTTTCAGTTTTTTCTTCCGTTGGGTCGGCATTTTGCGCAAAACAAAAATTTTTTTTATAAAAATGAATTTAAAAATGTGGAAAAAATTGTAGTAAACTTATGCCGATGTTCAGTAAGTGTAGTGTTCCAAAGTTAAATTTTATATTTATAATAATAATATTCTTTCATAATCCAACAACATCTTTGACTCATTTGCGTCTTCTGCTGCAGACATAGAATCATGGCTTAATTGAATGAATTTAGCAATTATTTAAAAAAAAAGTTTCCGACGGAGTCTTTAAGCAGACATCGGATTCTAATGGACTCAAAAATTCTACATTTTGGCCAAAAATTGTACATTATTCAAAAAAAAAATAAAAATTTTGCTTATAATTTGCTCAATAGAAATCATAATTTTTAATTATTGGTTTCTTCGATAGCCCTAATGTTCTCTATCACTCTGCCAAATTTAAAAAATATATATTATCTTTCAAAAAATTAGAGCGTTTTTGTGTTCCTCTAGTCATTACTTTTTTGAAACATAACAAAATTTTTGGAAATTTTGCAGACTAATTGAGAACAATTAGGAGCTATCAAATGATTAATCAATTTAAATCTAGATTGATTTTGAGCAATATTATAAATAAATTCTCATAAATTTTAATAAATGATAGTTTTTTAAATAATGACTCCGTCCATGTAAAAAGATATTTAAAAAATAGAAAATAAACCCTAAAAAAATAAAAAATAAACAAAAAAATAAAATAAAAAAAGATGATTTGATTCCCACCATTAGCGGAAACAAATCATAAAGCATCATCATCTCATTTGCCAGATCAACATTCTTATGATCTGAGCCGCTGAAAAAAACTAAATTTTTTTGAACATTTTTAGTCATAACTTTCTTGAAATTTAAAGAAACTTTTTGAAATTTTCTACAATAATAGAAAACACTTAGGCCTATCTAATGATACCAAGAATTAAAAATTTGGTTGCTTTTGAGCAAAGTTATATCAAAAAATACTTTCATTTGATGGTTTTTTGACTAAAGTCATAGCACCTTTGAAGTCACCGATGCCATTCTGTTCAATCTCTTTACAGATGCTGCCATCGTCGCTTTTTGCACATGACCACACCACGAGAGACAGTTCATCTTCAGCCAATTAAATTATTATTATTATCATATTAATTAATTAGTTGGGCATTTTGTTTTTTAATTTGATCACTAATGATTTGGCTTAATTTGAAGTGATTCAAGCTAATTTGTTTTGTTTTTTAAAAGATAAAAAATTTGTAAATTACGGATTACAGAAATTACGGCCTTTTTGGACCCCCGTAATGACGGATGACGGGTTTCCGTAAACTGAGAATTTGCTGTAATTACGGATTTCCGTTTGAAATCAAGTTCCGTGCAGCCCTCTGTTCAGGAGGGTCCAGCAGGCATTAGTGCTGTTCGAGACTCTCGGTCGCGTGTCTCGACTTGAGAATTTGGTCTCGGTTTTGAGTCTCGGGTTTTCAGTCTCGATCTCTGTCTTCGAGACTTGATTGATTTTTCAATTTACTATATGTACGTTTTAACAGATTTTTAAATGAATGAACAAGAAAATTTAAAAAAAAAGTCTCTCTCTCGAGCCTTGACTCGAGAGAAGTCTCGGCTTTTTTGGGGCCCGGTCTCAAGTCTCGGTGGGTCAAATCTCGATCTCGAGTCTCGAGAAAATTTCGGGCTCGAACAGCACTAGCAGGTACAGGAGGTCGAACTTAATGTGTGTTTACCCTTTATTGAGCAGCTTGCCGCAAAACAATAATGGTGATCCTTTTTGCAAATTCCAATGTCGACATGACCTCTTTTGCTGGTCGAATTGATCATGCCAATCTTGCACATTGGCACTTAACAACATTCATTTTTATTTTATTATTTCCCTTTTTAAATCTGATGCCAGAATTTGAATGGAATACCAGACTTTTTGTGGAAAATTTATTCTTACTCTAAGCCGAGAAATTTTTTTTGTTTTGGAAATTTTTTCAAAATAAGCAGAAAAGCGAATCTAATTTCTGTTTTGAATTTTTTAAATATTTCACGCTTTTTTTTGGTCTTAAATAATAATTGTTTAATATTTTTTATGACAAATGGAAATGAATTTTTTTTTATATATATTCATTTTATTAAATACATTTTGAGGATTTTGAATAAATCACAAGAAAAAACTGAATAATTTTTCTTTATAAAATGAAAAAAATAAGTGTTACTGCGTTAAACATTTACCAAGAATGAGTGCCGAAATTGAATTCTGAGTGTGTTATTTAAAAAAAAAAAAAAATTTTTACTTATAACTTTTCTGTAAAATAGAATTGAGCGGGACCGGGAATTTTGGGCTTAACCGGGACCGGAACCTTTTCGGGTTGAAAACCCGGGAATTTTGGGCTTAACCGGGACCGGAACCTTTTCGGGTTGAAAAAACGGGAATTTTTGGCTGGAAAAACCGGGAAAAAACCCGGGACTGGTCCCGGTCAAAACCGGGACTTCGGTACTCAGTTGTACTCAGCTGTCCGTGTTTTGGTCCCGGTCCCGCTCTACTCTACTTTAAAGCAATCAAATTTTTAATTCATCATACCTTCGATAGCCCTATCCTATCAGTAAATTTTTTTTGAAATTTTACACAATGATATAGAATAATTTTTAAGTAGAGCTGAGCGGGACTGGTACTGAAAAACGGTACAACTGAGTACCGAAGTCCCGGTTTTGACCAGTTTAGTCCGGGACCGGGACTAGTCCCGGTTTTTTCCCGGGTTTTTCAGATTGCTGGCATTATTAGCAATTTGTAAGGGTCAGTGTAAAAAGCCAAGCCGAAATTTACCACAATGACCCCCCCCCCCAATTAAAAAACTTTGCGGATTTTCTCCGGGATTTTTTCACAAATCTCTCTCATTTTCGTCCACCTTTGTCCGCTGGGTTGGCAGGCGGCGGAAGCGTGAAGTTTTTGTTGCCAAAGTCTTCACCTTCTTCACCATAATGGCATTGGCACGTAACATTTTTTAAGTTACCGTTTTTCTCATAAATTTGTTTCAATCTTTCGGCACATTCTGTGGCATTTTTTTCTTCAACACATTTCCAATGAATGCTCGCAAAAGTTGGCATCTCATCTTGAAAAATTGTTGAATGATTAAATGCGAAAAATTTAATTTTGATAGGATAATTTTTTTTTATTGAGCTATGAAAATTTTTAGAGTTTTTTTTGTTGCTCATTTGTCTGTATATGAAGGCCAAAAAATTTATGAATTATTCTAAAAGGAGTTATAGAGAAGGCCACATTTTCTGAAGCATCTGTCCAATTAATTTAATAATTTCTTAAAATCTTTTTTAAAATTCAAAATGTAATTAAAAATGGAAAAACACACACTCTAAGGAAGTGGAGTTTTTTGAGACTATAAAAAGTTTTCCAGATTTGAGATAAAAAAATCAGGGGGGAGGGGGGGGGGGGGGGGGTTCTATTTAGAGGGGATACTAATTCAGTAAGTACGGTAAGCAACATTTTTGCTTTATATTCAAAAATAAAAAATTTAATTTTTTCTTTAGTTTTTGCATCAATTTTAATTTACAAATTTCATTGACAAGAAAATCCGATACCTATTTTAAAATTTTGTACCATTTTTTGACATCGCCATTTTTATAATTAATAATATTTAATTAATTGATTTATATAATATTTTTTCCATCACTAAAAATCCGTGCCTTACACTTATCACATTCATTATCACCTGTTGTGCAAATTGAGGCTTCACAATATCGAGGAAACGCAACATCGACACATTCGTCAGGGTCCATTTGTTGTTCGACCATTGGTCGCATTTCGAATCCCTGCTTGCACTTGAGAGCTTCTGAAATTTTATTTTAAATTTTATTTTAAATATTTCATATGAATATAACAGACGACGGTGTTTAGAATTTGAACCCGCTAAAAACTGATTAAAAATCATTTCCTAATCGTTAATTAATACACTAATGAGCTTTAATGATCGTGAGAATATTCCTTTTTCGAACTGCGAAAATTAATCCAAAATTCTTAATTTATCAGACTTAAAAAAAATTCAGAAACCCGGGTCGGACGGAATCACTGCCTGAAAAGCTCAGAAATTACTAAATCCGAACCGGAAATTCCGGTTTCACCCCTGGTTCATACCAGCGAGATTCTCGGCCAACAGCAGTTGGGCGCTGAAGATGAAAAGCGGAAGAAAAAAAGGCGTTGGCTGACACATTTTGAAATATTTCTTAATCTTTAAGCTTGCTAAAATAGTAAAAAACTTTGAATTTAAATAATATAATTTTATTTTGTTTATTTTAACCGCCGTTTTCCTGGGTTGGAATTTTTATTAACAAATATTTTGTCCATTTGGTGTAATTTCCAATTGAATGTAAATTGTGATTTGGGTGATGTGAGATGAATCAGTGGGAAAGCATTAGATATTTATGCATATTATTAACCAAATGATAAAAAAAACATTTTTTGAAAATATTGTTTAATAAGTAAATGTATAAAAAAAGATAAAAATTAAATATAAATTTAAAAAAGCAATTATATTTAAAAATTGAAGAGCAGAATTGTCTAGATTATTCATTAATAATATTTATTTTTATTAATTGTAAATATCTTAATAATATTTGATCTTTAACAAATTAAAAAGAATGTTCAGGAAGGAGTATTAACAGGCACCGCCGGCCAATTTGGATTATTGCTGAAATTATTTTAATTTCCATGATATCAGCCGGGGCTGGATCGTTTTACTAGGAATTGCGAGAGCCACTGTTCTCGATTTTCGACTCAAGAAATTTCTCTGCTTTTTCGGTTCTCGGTCTCGCGTTTTTAGTCTCAGAAACAGAGAAAAATTAAATCAGAAAACAAATTGAAGGATATTTAGAAAACAGTTGAAGAGCGATTGAAAAAAGGCATTCGCAAAATAATGTGAATGAATTGAGCTGATCTGATCAGGTCGGACTGATCGATGCCATTGGAAAACATTTCCATTCCCTTTTTTTTTGATGAGATTTTCGGGTTCAATTCTCTCCCATTTTTCAAGTGCTTTTGCCCCCTTTTAACAATTTTTTGGCGACTATTTTTGGGGGGCATTTCAATTTTTTTTAAATTAAATATTTGCCGGCTATATTTTTTAAATGGCTTTAAATTTATGCCAAATTTGCCACATAATTTTGCTCTAATTTAACATTTGTAGTCCGGCTAATGACGATTGTATACAGTTCGTTCACTCCAACATGGAAATTTCCATATTCAATTTTCAGTACAAATGCCATTATTTAATATGTTGGGTCGGCAATTTGCCCAAAGCAAAAATTTAAAAAAATGGGGGAGAAATTGTACAAAATTATGCCGATATTGAGTAAGTGTAGTGTTTTGTGAATTCTGTGAAGGGCACAGTCAAAGACAGGTCAACAATAAATATTGTATTTAAGGATGGACAAAGCAATCATTTATCATTCTTCCAATTCAGAAAATATTTTATGACTCATTTTGCAATAAAAATTCATTATTATTATTAGTATTATTATTATTATTATTATTATTATTTTTAAATTCTTTTTTGGATTATCAATTTAATATTATTTTTGGGCCCAAATTTTTGCATTAAATTCAGCCATTTATTTAACTTTTAATAAGTTCCATAATTTAAAAATTATTCTGATTTGTTACTTAATTATTTGTAAAATTAAATACTTAAAATTTAATATGAATAATTTGTGCAAAAATAAATTTGTTTTTTAAATTATTTTAAAATATTCTCAACTTAAAAATGATGACTCATTCTCTTTTTATGGGAGTTCATTTTTCATTTCATCTTTAAAATTATTTTACCCCTCAGGGTGCAATTACATTTCAATTAGCTCTTCATTCATTAAAAAATACCATTTATAATTTATATAAACCTACTGTAATTTTATACAGTAAAAAGCCGTGCGCTTTCGAAAACTTCCCTTGAAATTGATAGCATATTTATGGAAGCATCAAATTCGGAAATTAGCATTTCCCAATGGCAAAAGTTTTTTCGGCATTTCGGAATTCCAATAGATTAGAAAAGAGAAATTCCCCCGTTTTTCTGATCATTCATAGAAGAATATCAGTATACAAAAATTTTTTTCCTAAACCTCTCAATTGAAGAACGAAAATTCTTAATTTGACCCCAAAAATTGGGACCGAGAATTCGGATGCGCGAAAACCGAACCGAAAAAACCCGAGACGAGAAGAATTGTCGTGTCGAAACTGAGACTCTCTTTCGAGCATCAAAATGCAGGTGTCAGTGCCATATAGAATTGATCAGTCAATTTTTTAAACATCGGAAATCCCCTGATCTGGCTGGTATCACGGAGATTAAAATACCTTTTTTAATTGGTCGAGCATTGGTTTAATTAATCACTTTCAATCTGCTGATGATAAGTTTTCGATTTGAAAAACTACTGTACCCTACTGTTAATGCTTCTTGTACTGTTCATCTCCGTTACTGTAATTATTTTTTAACCGTTTTTTTGAAAGTTTATTTTAGTTTAAAAATAAAATTTATTTTTTATAGAAAAATGAAATAAGAATTGCATTTAAAAAATTTCTAAATATAATTTTTCATAAACTTTTTACTAATCAATTGAATTAATATTTCATTTTATTTTTAAATGTTTTTGGCATTTGCGTCGTTCGTCCGCCGGTGCCACCCGATCACAATGATATTATTTTTAAGACCAATAGCTTATTTTTTCCATTAAAATTAATTCCACACCTCTTCGATTTTAATTAGCGCCCCAATTTGTAAATTTAAGGGAAATTTTAAATTTTATAAAAAATTTCTTCTCCCCCCCACCCCACAGGTTTTCTGATGTTGATCATACTTTTGATGCCCTTTTTAATTAATTTGAAGAAAAAAAAAACAGTCCGAATATTTGGGATAGATAAGAAAAGATATTTTATATGATAATTACAAAAAAAAATAAAATAATTTAATTTAAATTCCATCATTTCTTTCCGCACTTTGTTTTGTTGTTCAAATGCCCACGCAAATTGCTTGCCCGATCAAAAGCTTTGCCACATTCGGTGCACTGAATTGATCAAATTTAATTTAATTTATTTGTAAGAAATAAGAAAAATTTAAATAAAAATTGGATTAAAAAATAAATAAATAAAATTTGTATTATTATTTTTTTTAAATCCTCAAATCCACAACTCACCTCAAATGGTTTCTCACCGGTGTGCTTGCGCAGATGGACTTTCAGAAGTGAGTTGTGAACAAATCGTTGTCCAAAAAAGTTGCACTGTTTTTGGGGGAAAAATGTAAAATTAATTTATTTTAAATGAAAAAATGATGGAAATAAAATGAAAAAAAGAAAAAAAAAATCGAAAAATTCCAACTTTTAACAAAACCAAATCCGTTATACGCCGAAAAACGACCAAAATTTCGGGGGGGGGGGGGGGGGGGGGAGGCGCAACTCTTTTTAAATTCAAAAACCCAATTTTTTAACTCACCACGTGGGGACGGTCGTCCGTATGAATGCGCCGATGAGTAACACAATTACCCCTCTGAGCAAATGCCATGTCACAAAATTCGCACTATTTTTCAAAAAAAAAAGAAATTTTTAAATTCAAAAAAATCCAAATCCGTAAAAAAAAAATTAAAAAAAATAAATCCAAATCCGTAACTCACTCACCTCATACGGTTTCTCACCGGTGTGAGTACGAATGTGGTTGTTCAGAGTTCCTTTCTCCGCAAATCTCCGCCCACAAAATTCGCACTTTAATCAAAAAATAATTAAAATTCCAATCATTATTATTATTATTAATTTATTAAAAATACATTTTTTTTTTTATCTTATTTTTTAAAACTTGTAACTCACAACAAAAGGCTTCTCGCCCGTGTGGACACGCATATGCACATCCAATTTTGATGAACATCCAAATTTTTTTGGACAATGTGCGCACGAAAAGCGTTTTGCCTTTGGCATTTTTTTGTTGTGCCACCGAATTATGCTGGAAAAATGGGACCCATAAATTAGCGCATTGGCATTTTCTGAACAATTTCTTTTTTACTCACCAAAATTCTGCTCTTCTTTTCTCCCAATGTCTCCTCCTCTCCCTCCTCCTCTTCCTCATTCTCTTCTGCAACAAATTTCTCTCGTTCATTCCCCTCTTTTTCCTCTTCTTCTTCCTCCTTTTCCTCTTCTTCTTCCTCATTTTCCTCATTTTCTTCCTCATTTTCCTCTTCTTCTTCCTCATTTTCCTCTTTTTCTTCCTCATTTTCCTCTTTTTCCTTTTCTTCTTCCTCATTTTCCTCTTCTTCTTCCTCATTTTCCTCTTCTTCTTCCTCCTTTTCTTCTTCTTCGTCCTCCTCATTTTCCTCTTCTTCTTCTTCCTCTTTTTCCTCTTCTTCTTCTTCTTTTTCCACTTCTTCTTCCTCTTTTTCTTCTTCCTCATTTTCCTCTTCTTCTTCTTCCTCTTTTTCCACTTCTTCTTCCTCATTTTCCTCTTCTTCCTCCTCCTCATCCCCATCATTCTCCTCTAAAATTGGCTCCTCCTCCCGTCCTTTTCCTTCTCCTCCTCTTCCATTTTCTTCCACCAATTCTTCCTTTTCCTCCTCCTTCCCTTTTCCATTGTTCCCCCCAAATCGCATCAAAATTTTGTCGGCAATTCCTTTGATCATCAGCTGCAGAAGGCCAACGGCAATGATCAGAAAAAATGCCACCAACAAAAAATGGGCCATTTTTTCGTCGATCGCTGCGCTGAGAAGAGACTGAAAATGTGCCAAAATTTATCACCATGGCATTAAAGAGTTTAAAAGTTATAAGAAATAAATCGAAATTTCAATTTTGGAATGATTTTTGTAAAAAGCAAATTTATTTTTACTATGACCCCAAAAAATTGTAATTTAATTACGTAATTAGCACCTGAATTTCTTTGGCATTCGCCAATTTGTCCATTGCCTGCGGGAAAATTGGAATTTAAATTAAAAAATATGTATTATATTTTGTATAATTATGTATATTTCACCTGTTGTTGCTCCAATTGGGCCACATTTTTCGTAAGTTCAGTCACTGCGTTGATAATGGCCTGCAAATTGTTTCTTTAAATTTTAATATTTTTTTTTGGCATTTTATTACCGTTGTCGCATTTGAATGTGCGGCGTCATTTATCGGCGTTCGTACGGTAAAAAAGTCCCTGAAAAATAACAAAGTTTCATTTTTAAACAAAATATTAAATTTGACAGTTTTTTAGTCTTAAAAATAAATAAATAAATGAAAGAAAAAAAAATATTTATTCAACTGATTTCTATTTGTTTTTTTCGTAAAATCCCTAAAAATCTTGAATCCATCAATTCCACTGATTGCTTTTGTATTTATAAAAATATTTACAACAAAAAAATGGCCAAAATATTTTTGTAAAAATTTATGGATCAATAAAATTGGAAAAACTCAAAAATACCACAAAAAGAAGACCAATCAACAGGAGGAACAAAATGCCTGCAGTGCATGCCATCCTTTTCCACCACGGGATGGCTTTTGTGGGTAAAATTGCGTAAAATAAAATAATCAAAGAAAAATCATAAAATTATATAAATAATAAATTAAAAAATGGAGGAAAAATGAGGCATTAATGAGGCAGATAGTGAGTCATCAGTTTATTTTAATTGAGAAAAATTTTAAATTTTTATGAAAAATTATAAAAAATACTGAGCAAAAACTTAAATATAAATTTGAAAATAAATATTTGGAATATTGACAAAAATGGGGCATTAATTAAGTGACTACTGGTCAATTGGGACACTAATTGCAGAAAGCGAATCACATTATTAAGGTAAATCGAAAATTAACAACAGATCTTTTATGTAATCCATTTTTAAATTCCGGTTCTAAAAAGAACCACAAATTTTGATGAAAGCGCACGGCTTTTTACTGTATAAACTACAGTAGGTTTATATAAATTATAAATGGTACTTTTTAATGAATGAAGTGCTAATTGAAATGTAATTACACCCTGAGGGGTAAAATAATTTTAAAGATGAAATAAAATGAGCTCTCTTGAGAAGAGAATGAGTCATCATTTTTAATATTTAAAAAATTTTTTTATTTTTGCACAAATTATTCATATTAAATTTTAAGTATTTAATTTTACAAATAATTAAGTAACAAATCAGAATAATTTTTAAATTATGGAACTTATTAAATATTAAATGAATTGCCGAATTTAATGCAAAAAGTTGGGTCCAAAAATTATATTTAATTAATAATCCAAAAATAATACTAATAATAATGAAATTTTATTGCAAAATGATTCATAAAATATTTTCTGAATTGGAAGAATGATAAATGATTGCTTTGTCCATCCTTAAATACAATTATTTATTGTTGACCTGTCTTTGATGGTGCCCTTCACAGAATTCACAATACACTCATTACACTTACTCAACATCGGCATAATTTTGTACAATTTCTCCCCCATTTTTTTAAATTTTGGCTTTGGGCAAATTGCCGACCCAACATATTAAATAATGGCATTTGTACTGAAAATTGAATATGGAAATTCCCATGTTGGAGTGAACGAACTGTATACAATAGTCATTAGCCGGACTACAAATGTTAAATTAGAGGCAAATTATGTGGCAAATTTGGCATAAATTTAAAGCCTTTAAAAAATATAGCCGGCAAATATTTAATTTTAAAAAATTGAAATGCTCCCCAAAAATAGTTGCCAAAAAATTGTTAAAAGGGGGCAAAAGCACTTGAAAAATGGGAGAGAATTGAACACGAAAATCTCATCCAAAAAAAGGGAATGGAAACATTTTCCAATGGCACCGCACCGATCAGTCCGACCTGATCAGAGCAGCTCAATTCATTCACATTATTTTGCGGATGCCTTTTTTCAATCGCTCCGCAACTGCTTTCTTAAATATCCTTCTATTGTTTTCTGATTTAATTTTTCTCTGTTTCTGAGACTAAAAACGCGAGACCGAGAACCGAAAAAGCCGAGAAATTTCTTGAGTCGAAAATCGAGAACAGTGGCTCTCGCAATTCCTAGTAAAACGATCCAGCCCCGGCTGATATCATGGAAATTAAAATAATTTCAGCAATAATCCAAATTGGCCGGCGGTGCCTGTTAATACTCCTTCCTGAACATTCTTTTTAATTTGTTAAAGATCAAATATTATTAAGATATTTACAATTAA
Organism: Heterodera schachtii; assembly: GCA_023374025.1. Taxonomy (NCBI): domain Eukaryota; kingdom Metazoa; phylum Nematoda; class Chromadorea; order Rhabditida; family Heteroderidae; genus Heterodera; species Heterodera schachtii. The sequence goes on from SIJG01000132.1 coordinate 24,939, forward strand.
TAAAAATAAATATTATTAATGAATAATCTAGACAATTCTGCTCTTCAATTTTTAAATATAATTGCTTTTTTAAATTTATATTTAATTTTTATCTTTTTTTATACATTTACTTATTAAACAATATTTTCAAAAAATGTTTTTTTTATCATTTGGTTAATAATATGCATAAATATCTAATGCTTTCCCACTGATTCATCTCACATCACCCAAATCACAATTTACATTCAATTGGAAATTACACCAAATGGACAAAATATTTGTTAATAAAAATTCCAACCCAGGAAAACGGCGGTTAAAAAAAACAAAATAAAATTAATATTATTAAAATTCAAAGTTTTTTACTATTTTAGCAAGCTTAAAGATTAAGAAATATTTCAAAATGTGTCAGCCAACGCCTTTTTTTCTTCCGCTTTTCATCTTCAGCGCCCAACTGCTGTTGGCCGAGAATCTCGCTGGTATGAACCAGGGGTGGAACCGGAATTTCCGGTTAGGATTTAGTAATTCCTGAGCTTTTCAGGCAGTGATTCCGTCCGACCCGGGTTTCTGAATTTTTTTTAAGTCTGATAAATTAAAAATTTTGGATTAATTTCGCAGTTTGAAAAAGGAATATTCTCACGATCATTAAAGCTCATTAGTGTATTAATTAACGATTAGGAAATGATTTTTAATCAGTTTTTAGCGGGTTCAAATTCTAAACACCGTCGTCTGTTATATTCATATGAAATATTTAAAATAAAATTTAAAAAAATTTCCGAAGCTCTCAAGTGCAAGCAGGGATTCGAAATGCGACCAATGGTCGAACAACAAATGGACCCTGACGAATGTGTCGATGTTGCGTTTCCTCGATATTGTGAAGCCTCAATTTGCACAACAGGTGATAATGAATGATAAGTGTAAGGCACGGATTTTTAGTGGTGGAAAAAATATTATATAAATCAATTAATGAAATATTATTAATCATAAAAAATGGCCAATGTCAAAAATGGTATAAAAATAAAATATCGGTTTTTTGTCAATGAACAAAAATGTTGCTTACTGTACTTACTGAATTATGTAGTACCCTCCTCTGTATTAGAATCCCTCTTTTGAGGGGGGGGGGTTGAAAAATAGAACCCCGGTGGCTACTAATTCAGTAAGTACGGTATTTTAAATTATTTTTTCGATAAGGAAAATTTGATTTTTTTTTATCTCAAATCTGGAAAACTTTTTATAGTCTCAAAAAACTCCACTTCCTTAGAGTGTGTGTTTTTCCATTTTTAATTACATTTTGAATTTTAAAAAATATTTTAATAAATTATTAAATTTATTGGACACATCGCCTCAGAAAATGTGACCTTCTCTATAATTCCTTTTAGAATAATTCATAAATTTTCTGTTCTTCATATACAGACAAATGAGCAACAACAACAAAAAACTCTAAAAATTTTCATATCTCAATAAAAAAAAATTATCCTATCAAAATTAAATTTTTCGCATTTAATAATTCAACAATTTTTCAAGATGAGATGCCAACTTTTGCGGGCATTCATTGGAAATGTGTTGAAGAAAAAAATGCCACAGAATGTGCCGAAAGATTGAAAAAGATTTATGAGAAAAATGGTGACCTAAAAAATATTACATGCCAATGCCATTACGGTGAAGAAGGTGAAGATTTTGGCAACAAAAACTTCACGCTTCCGCCGCCTGCCGACCCAGCGGACAAAGGTGGACGAAAATGAGAGAGATTTGTGAAAAAATCCCGGAGAAAATCCGCAAAGTTTTTCAATTGCTTAAAACTAATTAGGGAAATTTGTTCCTTAATGAGAGTGTGCCGAATGAAACTTTGGACCATGAGAATTGTGTAGTGAAGTATAAATTTGGGGTCGTTTTGGTAAATTTCGGCTTTTCACACTATCCCATAAAAATTGCTAAAATTAGCAAAATAAAACAATACAATTAAGTTACAAATTAGCAAAAAACTTTAAAAAACATTTAATGCCGGCAAAATTTTTTGAAAACAGTCAGGAAAGAATTTTCCTTAAATATTACAATATTTCCTAAAATTTGTCGAGAATGGTGTAGTATGGGGCGGAGTCGTTATTTAAAATAAAACCATTAATAGGAAAATTTTTAATAAATTTTTTTTTATTAATATTGAATAAATCAACCAAAAATTTAAATATTGAAATTATTTGATAGCTCTAAAAGTGTTCTTTTTTGTTAAGTGCCAATGTGTAAGATTGGCATGATCCATTCGGCCAGCAAAAGAGGTCTTGTCGAGATTGGAGTTTGCAAAAAGGATCACCATTATTGTTTTGCGGCAAACTGCTCAATAAAGGGTAAACACATATTGAGTTCGACCCAGGGGTGTTATTTTACCTGGTAAACCGGGCATTTGCCGGGTTTTTGGGGTCCGTGCCGGGTTTTTGAAATTGCCGGGTTTTTAGGTTTTGGCGATAACACCCCTGGTTCGACCTGTACTTGGTAGTGCTGTTCGAGCCTGAAATTTTCTCGAGACCGAGAACGAGATTTGACCCCGAGACTTGAGACCGAGACCAAAAAAAACCCGAGATATTCCTCAAACCAAGGCTCTAGACCATGGCTTGACCCCGAGACTTTAGACCGAGACCCAAAAAACCCGAGACCAAATTCTCGAGTCGAGACACGCGACCGAGAGTCTCGAACATCACTAGTACCTGCTAGACCCTCCTGAACAGAGGGCTGCACGTAACTTGATTTCAAACGGAAATCCGTAATTACAGCAAATTCTCAGTTTACGGAAACCCGTCATCCGTCATTACGGGGGTCCAAAAAGGCCGTAATTTCTGTAATCCGTAATTTACAAATTTTTTATCTTTTAAAAAACAAAACAAATTAGCTTGAATCACTTCAAATTAAGCCAAATCATTAGTGATCAAATTAAAAAACAAAATGCCCAACTAATTAATTAATATGATAATAATAATAATTTAAGTGGCTGAAGATGAACGATCTCTCATGGCGTGGTCATGTGCAAAAAGCAACGATGGCAGCATCTGTAAAGAGATTGAACAGAATGGCATCGGTGACTTCAAAGGTGCTATGACTTTAGTCAAAAAACCATCAAATGAAAGTATTTTTTGATATAACTTTGCTCAAAAGCAACCAAATTTTTAATTCTTGGTATCATTAGATAGGCCTAAGTGTTTTCTATTATTGTAGAAAATTTCAAAAAGTTTCTTTAAATTTCAAGAAAGTTATGACTAAAAGTTCAAAAAAAAAAACATTTGCAGGATAATAGAAAACACTTAGTGCTATCGAAAATACCAAGAATATAAAATTTGATCCATTTTAGACGAAATTATGAATAATTTTCTGTCAAAAATTTTCCATTTGATGGTTTTTTGACTAACGCCCATTTTGATGGTTTTTGACTAACGTCCCATCACCACTTCAAAGATGTCAAAATGTCTTGTGAATGCATATTCGGTGCTCGGAATGTTGATTTGGCAAATGAGATGATGCTGGTTTATGATTTGTTTCCGCTAATGGTTGGAATCAAAATCACTGTTTTTACACATATGTTGGTACTAGGGTTGGGCCCCCGACGTCGGGGTTGGAAAATTCGGGGTTCGGGGTTGTCGGGGTTGGAAGCGTCGGGGTTCGGGGTCGGGGTTGCCAAATCGTTCGGGGTTCGGGGTCGGGGTTCGGGGTTTTTCAATTTTTTTCTTATGCCATATAGTCAAAAATTTTATTAATTTTCATAATAATAATTTTATGTATTTTTATTTTTATCATATTTTTGTATAGAATTAATTATAAAACGAAAATTGCATTTTTTGAAAAATTATTATTTATTTTATCCATTATAAATTAAAAAAAATTAATATAAGAAAGTTATTGTGAAAATGAAAGGAATTTAGAGAAATCACCTTTCAAAAAAAATTATATGGAATAAAAATAATGGATTTAATAAAAAAAAATCAAAATTTTTTGGTTTTTTTTTTGTCATCTTTTTTTCTGGCACGTTTTTTCTAAAGATCTTCAGGGAGAAAGGGTCCGGCGGTGCCGATAGGCGCCGCCGGGAAAAATTTTGAAAATTTGAGTGAGATTTGTTAACAGATTTTGTCCAAAAAATTCATAAATTTTTTCGATTTTAGCAAAATTTTTAGGTTTTTTTTTGGGATGCCGGCGATGCTGATAGGCAGCACCTGGCGAATTTTAAAATTTAAGCTCTATTTTCGAGCAAATTTTCGCAAAAAAATCTTATGAATTTCCGGGAAAATTATGTTTTTTTTTCTTGATATTTTGTCAAAAATATTTTAAATATATTAAATTTCCATGATTTATTCAAGGAAAAATTTTTAATTTTGACGAAAGGAAAATTGGCTTCAATTCGTAAATAAATATGCCACGGATGATCGATTTCTGGGTATTTTTTATTTTTGTTTAAAAAATTCTATTAATCACAAAAAAATAAATTAAAAACAAAACTGTCACCAGGAATCGAACTCATGGTAGACAGAAATGCCAGTGTTGGACACACTAACCACTACACCACAATACATATGAACTAACCCAAAGCAAATATGCTTTTTTAATAAAAATTTGGCAAAATGGTTAAAAAATTCAAATTTTGTATAATTTTTTTTGTCTTTTCTCTCACAAAAATGCCATTCTTAGGGGTGTATATTTAACCCCGACCCCGATCGGGGTTAAGGGTCGGGGTTCGGGGTTGTCGGGGTTGGAAGCCTCGGGGTTCGGGGTCGGGGTTTTCCCCGAAAATGGCCAAAAATGTCGGGGTTCGGGGTCGGGGGCGGGGTCGGGGGCCCAACCCTAGTTGGTACTTATGCAAGTTTAGGCCACATAACAAATTTTTTTGGTTTTTAATGATAAAAACGTGTTTCCAGAAGTATTCGGGGCCGCTGAGCACGAATATGACATCCATTTCGACCAATTCTGAATCCAGGACCCGGACTCGAACAAAAACTCGAAAATTTTTTTGGTTGAAAATTCACATTTATTGCCCAAAATTGATTTAAATCTACTACATAATAAAAATGCAACAGTCCATAAATTCAATAAAGTTCACACCTAACATATAAAATAACTTAGAATTCAACCCAAACAAATGCGAAATTTGAAAAATAAATTTGTTTTTCGACTTTTCGTTCGAATCCGGGTCCGGGGTTCATGAATTGGTCGAAAAGGATGTCATATCCGTGATCAGTGGCCCCGAATACCCCTGGAAACATGTTTTTATTTTTAAAACAAAAAATTTTTATGTGGCCTAAACTGCATAAGTACCCATATGTTTTTTATGGCGGGGCGGAGTCATTATTTAAAAAACTATCGTTATTAAAAAAAAAATTCTTTTATGAGAATTTATTTATAATTTTGCTCAAAATCAACTAATTAATATCATTTGTTAGCTCTCCTAATTGTTCTCTAAATTAGGCTGCAAAATTTCCAAAAATTTAGTTAAAGTTTCAAAAAAAATGACTAGAGGAACTAAAAAAATTAACAAATTTTTTGAAATTTTGCAGGGAACTAGAGAACATTTAGGGCTATCGAAGATAGCAATAATAATTAAAATTTGGTTTCTTTTGAGCAAATTTATAGGACAAAATTTTAATATATATTTTTTGTAATGTTTTTGGCCAAAATGTAGAATTTTGAGTCCATTAGAGTCCGTAATTTCTAAATTCATTCAATTAAGCCATGATTCTTGGTTTTGGCAGCAATCATTGTTTGCAGCAGAAGACGCAAATGAGCCAAAGATGTTGGATTATGAAAGAATATTATTAAAATATAAATTTAATTAAAAAATTATCATTTTTTTTAATCTTTTTATTGTTTTTGGGTATTTGTATAAAATTTTGCATCTAACAAAAATTGCGTTCGAATTTTTTAAATTGTTACTTTAAATCATTAAAATTGGCGTTGAACATAAATAGGTATCATTAGCAAATTTCAAAATTTCACCTCTTTTTCGTATGGTTTATTTTTGTGCCCAAGGGCATATTTCAATTCCCCCGTCGTGTCTCAGTTATGACGTCACATCGTGTAAAATTTTATTCCAATTTCCATCATTCACTTGCCAAACTTCAAAAAATTTATTAAGTTTTTGAAAAGATGACAATTTTACTCAGCTTTTTGGCTTGAACTTTTGAAAAATTTAATAAATTTTTTTGAAATTTGGCAAGCTAATAACGCAATCCAAGGGCTATCGTATGGATATCAAGGTTGTGCAATTTGGTTGCGTCTGAGAAAAGTTATGAATGAGTTAATTTAGTCAAAAATTTAGCAAAATTTTCACTTTTCGTCGATCGACCCACCACGTTCACGACGTCTCATTGATTTAGGACCAACTTTTACGACAAAAAATCGTGAATATATGATACAACTCTGTTTCAATTCAATCTACATGCTATGATGTTAAATTTGTTTATCCGACCCCATGAAAACACAATTATAATGATTTATGGAAATTAATTGTTAAAAATTTATAAATAAATATTTTAAATTTAATACATTATGGGTGTCCAATTAATATAAAGGCACTAAAATTAGCAAGCTAAAAACAATGGATAAACAAAAAAAGAAAATAGGAACAAATTAACTTATGTAAAATACCAAAAACCAAAAAACAATTTACAATTTTTATTTAAATCTTCAAATACAAATGTTTTTCTTATAGAAGTTTTAATCTCAAATATGCTAACATTTTAACTATAATTGTAAGGCTTAGAATTATTTGTGTAGAAAAGCATTAAAAATGCATCAAAAATCTTAGTAAAAATTATTTTTTGAACATTTTTAGATCTTTGGGAAAAAGTGTGACCGTTCGAATTGAGAATTTTTTGAAAAAATGGCGAAATTTTTCTAATATAAATGAATGAAATGCCAACATTTTTTGTGCATTTCTGGCTTTTTCAGTGCAGAAAAAATATGCATATGCATATGCTAATTCCGAACCATTTTAATTATCAATTATCACAAATGCCAAAATGAACTGAATTTTTCACATTTATTTTCTTCCCTTTTTTTTTGAAAAAAAATTTTTTCTACGAATTTAGCCAAAAAATTTAATCTAATCTTTTGATCGTAACTTTTTTCTTTTTTTACCAATTTTTATAAAATTTATGGTATTCGGAAGCATTAAGTGTTTAGAAACTATCATTAAGCAGATGTTAAGCGACTAAATAATTCTCCAACGAGTTAAAAAATAAAACTCATGAAATTCACATCTTTTTCAATTTTTTGCATAATAAAAATTATAACTCTTTGGAGAATTATTTAATCGCTTAACATCTGCTTAATGATAGTTTCTAAACACTTAAAGCTTCCGAATAACATTAATTTTATAAAAATTGGTAGAAAAAGAAAAAAGTTACGCACAAAAGATTAGTCCGTCGGCGAGTCGAACTGTTCCCTAATTATGCAGTATAGCAGCAGGGCTTATGAATTTTTTGGGAGAAAATGATGATATTAGCTTTCATTTTCATTAGTTCCATTTGAAATCCCAAATAAAATGGTTATTGGATTCGTCATCATTGGAAGCCATCAGCAGCAATCAGCGGCAAACACACAACAAAAGTACACCCATTTTCAAAACGATTTACGAAGAACAAATTTTCATCATTTATATCCAATCTGTATATTTTTTCATTACCGTTAATGGATAAAAATGTAAAATTATTATTTTTGGTTTAAATATTTTTTTTTTATTATATATAATTCGTTTTTTCTTTATTCCATGGTTTCTATTTGGTCCCGGTTAACATTTTGTCTTGATTAATCTCATTTCTAATTCAAAAATTGGTAAATTTTGTGCTAAATTTGTTAATAAAATACCACTAAATTACTGAAAATGAAAAATATTGTTTTGAATGTTTTTAATAAATTTCATTCCAACTTAAACTCAATTATTTTTCTGAATTATTTTACACTAAATTATCCATTTTTCAACTGATTGAATGTTGTGATTTGGAAAATTTTAGATCGAACCCTTTCTTTGTACTGCTTGAAAAAATGGTTGCGGTTCGCCAAGCTGTCCTCGTCTGCATCCCATTGCTCTTCATTGTCTTGAATATCCCTTCTATTCATCTGCAGTTGAGAATCGGATCCTCGGGCCAATCCATCCATGCATGATCCATGGATCACTCACTAATCCATGGATGAAAAAATACATTAAATCCGTATTAGTCGTTTTTCAGATTTCAAATCCCTAGGGGGATTGACAAATGTACTGATAAAATTTTTTGTTGATCAGTATGTATATAATATTAAAAAAAAAATCATTTCCAATTGAAAAAAGAAAATTTTGTTGAAAGAGTTTTTGATTTCTACAAAATTTTACTATTATATTTCATTTATAGAAATCCAAATATTTTATGAGAAGAAATTTTTTAAAGCCATCAATAAAGCCAAAAATATCCTTGACATCAATCACTGTGGAGCTAGATTGTAATTTATTGGTTCACGGCGGGGATCAGGCAAAAATAATGATCATCGCGGATCATTTTTGATCATGATTGTTTTGCATAGAAGAATCAATCTGAGCTTGATCTATGTAAATCCGACTACATTGCATCCCGTTATAACAATGGATCGGAGGTGACCCGAGGATCCTCCAAATCCCTTATAGGAATACGGCTATTGGACTTTGGAGTTGGACCATCGGTTGATCGCTTACGACGGAAGGAGACGAACCTCATTGGAAAACAGTAGAGGAATAGCAAGCGATATGGGCACAGTTGCAGGAGGAGCCGCAGCATTTGGTGCCGTAGTTGGCACAATCATTTTGCCCGGTCTTGGCCTGGTAGCCGCTCCGATTGTGGGTGCAGCAGTCGGATCACTGATTGCTGGTGGAGTTGGAGCAGTGGGAGGAATGTTTTACAATTTTGGCAAAACAATCGCCTGTGATGTGCGTAGGGGAATGGAGAGAAAGGAATCAAGGGATAGAAGAAAAGCATGGTGGATTTATGAAAATGCTTAATCCTTTTTTTATGATTTTTGCAAGAGCGGAGTGAAACTTGGGGATATGCGCCAGGGCGCCGTTTCGGTGCCAAAATTTCGGCGCCAGGGCCGTTTCGGTGCCAAAATTTCGGCGCCAGGGCCGTTTCGGTGCCAAAATTTCGGCGCCTGGGCCGTTTCGGTGCCAAAATTTCGGCGCCAGGGCCGTTTCGGTGCCAAAATTTCGGCGCCAGGGCCGTTTCGGTGCCAAAATTTCGGCGCCAGGGCCGTTTCGGTGCCAAAATTTCGGCGCCAGGGCCGTTTCGGTGCCAAAATTTCGGCGCCAGGGCCGTTTCGGTGCCAAAATTTCGGCGCCTGGGCCGTTTCGGTGCCAAAATTTCGGCGCCAGGGCCGTTTCGGTGCCAAAATTTCGGCGCCAGGGCCGTTTCGGTGCCAAAATTTCGGCGCCAGGGCCGTTTCGGTGCCAAAATTTCGGCGCCAGGGCCGTTTCGGTGCCAAAATTTGTTAAAAGTTTTCGTCGAAAAAAATCTGCAAATTTTGCGCAAACCTTAATTTTCTTATAAAAAAAATGATATTATGCCATAAAATTTTTAAATCGTCGGCGTCAAGACCGCCGAAATGACCTGCTCCCGAAACTTGATGATTTTACGTTTAAGACCATGTGTCCGCATAAAACTGCATGTTATCGCCTTGAAAGTGATGTTTCATGGCTATGTTGCACGCAAAATTTCAAACGGAAATGTGTCAAGGATTTTTCCGAGGTAACCAAAGTGTTGACAGAAATAATGTTTAAATTGAAATGTAAATTTTAAACCAAATTTATTGCTAACAAATGTTTTTTTATATTTCATGAAAATGTAGTAAAAACAAATTAGAATTTTTCATCGAAACAAAGAATAAAAAATCTATAAACCATAAAAAAATTTTTGTTCAGCTCAAATTAAAACATTAATTTTAAAAAATAATTTTTAATTAATTGAATTTTTTTATTTGTTAAAAATTTTTCCCCAAAATTTTATCATACATATAATTTTGAAAAATTTCCAAGGTTTTTTTGTGGGATAAATTATGAATACATGGCTCAAAATTATATGGACTAAAAAAAGCTCAATAATGAACCAAATAAAAATTGCAAAAATATAAGTCTAAATTCTCAAAAATTAAAAAAAAAGTATTTATCACAAAATATTGTTTAGATTTATATTTATATACCAAAGTTAAATATTTCTACTAAGATTGAGGCGATGTATACGACCACAACCACAACTACGACTCCAACGCCGGCTCCTGTTGTCGCAACGGTTGGTTAAAAACAGAAAATTGTTATTGCTTTAGGTAGGGTTGGGCCCCCCGACGTCGGGGTTGGAAAAGTCGGGGTTCGGGGTCGACGACTAAATTTGTCGGGGTTGGCTGGAGAAATTTAAAAAATGTCGGGGTTAGACACCTTTGTCGGGGGCAAAATTTTCATAAAAAGTCGGAAAAAAGATAAAAGAAAAAGTTCCAGAACAAAAAAAGTCTTAAAAACTCATTTAAAGACATTTCCATCTTATTTGAAGTGCAATTGACGACTTTCATAAAACCCCGACATTTCGGGGGCCCAACCCTAGCTTTAGGAACAGAGCAAAAATTGAAGGATTCAATTTCCAAAAATAATTTTCCTCTAAAGTTTTAATTTTTGGTCAATCTTTAATAATTTAATTCATTTTGAAAAATTTTTTTTTTGAAATTGTTTCCTCTTATTTTGATTGTTTTAGATGAAAAAATTTGTCTGAAAATAACTGATATTGTATCAATTTCAATTTTATTTTTTTCTACTAATTAGTCTTTTTTTATTTGCGCAATTATTATAATAAGGTGCATAATGAATAAATTTTCTTTTAGTTTTTTCCAACTTGGACAGAGACATTTGGACACGGACTATCAATAAAGGTAGTTGAATTCTAAAAAGTTGGCACTTTTTTGCAATAAAAATTGCCCTTTTGTGCAAATACTTCAGAATTGCGGTCCCGACTAAAAAATAAATTTAAATTTTATTTTATTTTTGCCTTTACTAAGGTAAAAAATGTGCTGATGATTACGAATATCTGCGCTCAGATTTTGCAAAAACATTAATTTTATTTGTGACTTTCTTCAAGTGCTTGATTTTTCCAAAAATTTTTATTATTTAAAAAAATTTTTTTGCAATATTTCGGGCTAAAAATGCGCTGTTTTCATGAAAATGAAACAAATTCCGAAAAATCAATTTTTTTGTCAAAGATTTCATCAAATATCATAAAAAAAAACTGCAGCCAAGCGGCCTCGAACCCCAGACCCCCGTCTCATATGACCCCTAAGGATTAATATTTAAATTTCAAAAAATCGTAAAAAACTAAAAACATGACTTCTCCAGACATTCAATAGCGCATTCGAAAGCTCATTTTTCAGTTCTCCAACACATTTATATGCGTTTTTTATGCCTGACAAATTTCTTAAAATTTTGGAAAAAATCAAATTGATGAAAATAAATATATTTTGTAAGCAGCACATTTTTTATCCCATGAAAAACACAAATAAAATTTTCAACTTTATTTCCATTGGGACCAACCACAATTCTGTTGCAGTATTTATTACCCCCTTTTTTTTTGTCTTTTTTATTTTCCGTTATTTTTTAATAATGCTGATTTGTCATTATTATTATTATTATTATTATTATTATGCATTTTCTTTTAGGCAGAAGGAATTACGTTTCATGCATGTCTCCGGGGACGCAAAAGTACGAAACAGTTTGTGCTCACTGGAAACCAATGCCTTTTCAATGCAATTGGCTGTTATTTTGTTTTTTGTTATGATGGTAATAAATGTTTTATTTGATTTATTTAATTGAGAATAGTGAAAATGAACAAAAAAATATTCAAAAAGTATAATTATTAGGGCTGTCAAAAATATGCAAATGCATATTTTTCCTGGATTCTACGTAGTCTAATTACTAGAAAAACAGCTTCTTTTTTGGTATTTGCGTATAAAAGTCGGGACTTTTATTTGCATATTTTTGCATATTTTGCCATTTTTCGTCAAATATTTTACGATTTAAATACCCATAAGAAAAAAAAAAATTATGCATATTTTGCGATTTTATGCATATTTGGTGCATATTGCACGAATTTATTTGTATATTTTTGAGCATTTTTTCGCCATTTTTCGTGCATATTTTTGACAGCCCTGATAATTATTATATAAGTGCCTTATGAAAATGGCCTGTTTTATAATGTATCGAATTTTTTCCAAAGTTAATTTTGAGATTTTTACAAATTTTTAAGTTTAGCGATGAGGGGAGCATTTGGATCTATATTATATTATTTTCAAGTTTTTAATTATAAATTTCCAAATTTTTACAGTGAAACTTGGGACCCAACACTTTGCCGAATGGGGCTGTGACCCAGCGCCGATAAATAAAACATACGAAGGCTGTCGTCCCATGTACCCTGATGGGTATGAAGACAAAAATGTTTGGAAGTGCCATTGCGAACTCTGCGACATTAAAAGTCGTGAAATGTGCAACGAACACCACGGTTTTGAGGAATTCTATAAGAAGTACAACTCGACGAAAAAGTAAGAACACAAAGCAATACCGTATATGCTCTAATTATAGCCCATGGGTGATTATTTTTCAACCTCCTCAGAAAGGGGGGGGGGGATAATTAGAGACTGGAGGATTATGATAAAGGGATTATTTTCAAAACACATCGTAGACTGGGCGATAATTGGAGACTGCGGGATTAATAGAGAATGGGCTATAATTAGAGCATATACTGTATGATACGTGGAGGCTAATTCTGAGATCGGCAACAATTTGACCAATCATAAAAACGGTTCTGCTGGTGGATTTATTTACGCATTCAATTTTCCAACCTTTACTGTAGATAATGAACCTTGGAATTTACTTATATAAATTTGTAGGCAATTGAATTTTTTGATCCAATAATTGGAAATAATTTTCTTAAAATTATTTAAAATTCAATAAACTTAATAGCGGGCATATTATAATGTGTTTCATTCCTGAAAGAATGGAAATCTCAAAAAATTTAATGGCTTCATATTGATGAAGCATGGATTTGTTTACTAATTAAATTTTAATATCTAATGAAATATTATTAGGTTTATTGAATTGTAAAACAAGAATTTTTACTTAGGTTACTTTCATGACAAATTAGGAATCGTTTTTGTCAAAAAATCTTATGTTAGCGCTGTTTTTGAAAAAAGTCCATGTAATTAACCATTTAATGAATGAAAATAGGATGCGTAAATCTGACCAGTCAACCAAAAAAATATTTATTATAAATATTTCTATTACTAATTACATTTTATTAATCTTGATTATTTATTTATTTATTTATCATAATTTCGTTTCAATTATAATATTATACGCTTTATTTTTTTTATTAATCATGATTTTATTATACATTTATTTTATCAGTTTTCATTTTTTTTAATCTTAATTTCGTTTTAATTGTAATATTATTACGCTTTATTTTTTATTCAGGGTTTTAGTTAAAAATTTTTTTACATTGTCAATTTTGTCTCTGATTTTTCCATTAAAAATAATAAAGATGAACTAATTTTTGAACAAATTTCTATGTTGCCGAAAAATTCAATAGACCAGAATTCAAATTTATGTTGAGGGAAACACCTGAACTAATTCTTAGACCATTTTATGCTGATCGGACGGCTACCCGACTTTTGGGGATTTGCAACTTGGGGACCCGACATTTGGGGACCCGACTTTTGGGGATCCCGACATTTGGGGACCCGACTTTTGGGGACCCGACACTTAGGGAACCCGACATTTGGGGATCCCGACATTTGGGGACCCGACTTTTGGGGATCCCGACATTTGGGGACCCGACTTTTGGGGACCCGACACTTAGGGAACCCGACATTTGGGGATCCCGACATTTGGGGACCCGACTTTTGGGGACCCGACACTTAGGGAACCCGACATTTGGGGACCCGACATTTGGGGACCCGACTTTTGGGGATCCCGACATTTGGGGACCCGACTTTTGGGGACCCGACACTTAGGGAACCCGACATTTGGGGATCCCGACATTTGGGGACCCGACTTTTGGGGACCCGACACTTAGGGAACCCGACATTTGGGGACCCGACTTTTGGGGACCCGACACTTAGGGAACCCGACATTTGGGGATCCCGACATTTGGGGACCCGACTTTTGGGGACCCGACACTTAGGGAACCCGACATTTGGGGACCCGACATTTGGGGACCCGACTTTTGGGGACCCGACACTTAGGGAACCCGACATTTGGGGACCCGACATTTGGGGACCCGACTTTTGGGGATCCCGACATTTGGGGACCCGACTTTTGGGGACCCGACACTTAGGGAACCCGACATTTGGGGATCCCGACATTTGGGGACCCGACTTTTGGGGATCCCGACATTTGGGGACCCGACTATTGGGGACCCGACACTTAGGGAACCCGACATTTGGGGACCCGACATTTGGGGACCCGACTTTTGGGGATCCCGACATTTGGGGACCCGACTTTTGGGGACCCGACACTTAGGGAACCCGACATTTGGGGATCCCGACATTTGGGGACCCGACTTTTGGGGATCCCGACATTTGGGGACCCGACTTTTGGGGACCCGACACTTAGGGAACCCGACATTTGGGGATCCCGACATTTGGGGACCCGACTTTTGGGGATCCCGACATTTGGGGACCCGACTTTTGGGGACCCGACACTTAGGGAACCCGACATTTGGGGATCCCGACATTTGGGGACCCGACTTTTGGGGACCCGACTTTTGGGGACCCGACACTTAGGGAACCCGACATTTGGGGACCCGACTTTTGGGGACCCGACACTTAGGGAACCCGACATTTGGGGATCCCGACATTTGGGGACCCGACTTTTGGGGACCCGACTTTTGGGGACCCGACACTTAGGGAACCCGACATTTGGGGACCCGACTTTTGGGGACCCGACACTTAGGGAACCCGACATTTGGGGATCCCGACTTTTGGGGACCCGACACTTAGGGAACCCGACATTTGGGGATCCCGACATTTGGGGACCCGACTATTGGGGACCCGACATTTGGGGATCCCGACTTTTGGGGATCCCGACATTTGGGGACCCGACTTTTGGGGACCCGACACTTAGGGAACCCGACATTTGGGGATCCCGACATTTGGGGACCCGACTTTTGGGGACCCGACACTTAGGGAACCCGACATTTGGGGACCCGACATTTGGGGACCCGACTTTTGGGGATCCCGACATTTGGGGACCCGACTTTTGGGGACCCGACACTTAGGGAACCCGACATTTGGGGATCCCGACATTTGGGGACCCGACTTTTGGGGACCCGACACTTAGGGAACCCGACATTTGGGGACCCGACATTTGGGGACCCGACTTTTGGGGATCCCGACATTTGGGGACCCGACTTTTGGGGACCCGACACTTAGGGAACCCGACATTTGGGGATCCCGACATTTGGGGACCCGACTTTTGGGGACCCGACACTTAGGGAACCCGACATTTGGGGACCCGACATTTGGGGACCCGACTTTTGGGGATCCCGACATTTGGGGACCCGACTTTTGGGGACCCGACACTTAGGGAACCCGACATTTGGGGACCCGACATTTGGGGACCCGACTTTTGGGGATCCCGACATTTGGGGACCCGACTTTTGGGGATCCCGACATTTGGGGACCCGACACTTAGGGAACCCGACATTTGGGGACCCGACATTTGGGGACCGAAGGACATTTGAGCAAAAGGCACTTAGGGAAACCACGGACATTTGGCGACCCGACATTTAGGGATCCGACATTTGGGGATTTTAATAAAACAAAAAAATATATTAAAAAATTTAATTTTAAGCCCAAAATCGTCTGCTTTAGCCAGAGTTAATTCTATTGCAAGAAAAAATCAAATAATATTTTAAAAATAACTCTGTTTCCGGACTCACCGCGAGGAGGTAGCAGAATTTTGAGCCCATACTAACCACAACACAATAGACAAATCACAATACACTTTTGTGTACAGTACAACCCTTTTTCAACTTTTAATGAGTTGGACCCAACTCAAGGGATAAAAATTCGAGAACGGAAGAAAACATACCGAGAAAATGATTTGCCTATCAGAAATTTGGTTGAAGGCTTTGGTGCCATTGAGAACCCAAACGAAGATGAGATTCTTGGTCATTTCAGATCTTTGCAATACAGACTTATGCGCAATGATTTTGAGAATTGGGACGACCCAAATGGTGATTTATTCTGTTTTCACATCTCGTTGGCCCTTGGGAAAAGCACTTTAAATAAAAGTTGAAAAAGGGTTGTACTGTACACAAAAGTGTATTGTGATTTGTCTATTGTGTTGTGGTTAGTATGGGCTCAAAATTCTGCTACCTCCTCGCGGTGAGTCCGGAAACAGAGTTATTTTTAAAATATTATTTGATTTTTTCTTGCAATGGAATTAACTCTGGCTAAAGCAGACGATTTTGGGCTTAAAATTAAATTTTTTAATATATTTTTTTGTTTTATTAAAATCCCCAAATGTCGGATCCCTAAATGTCGGGTCGCCAAATGTCCGTGGTTTCCCTAAGTGCCTTTTGCTCAAATGTCCTTCGGTCCCCAAATGTCGGGTCCCCAAATGTCGGGATCCCCAAAAGTCGGGTCCCCAAATGTCGGGTCCCCAAGTTGCAAATCCCCAAAAGTCGCACCACGGATCGGACTACCTCCAAAATGGCTTAAGTCAGGAGAATTTCGAAAAAAAATCCCTAGGGGTTAGAAAAATTTAGTAGCAAACATTCTGGGCTTACCTTTAACTGTAATGTGCATTCATGAAAAAAAAAAATTAAATTTTAGGCATTCTGTAAAAAACATAGTTTCTTGACAAATTCACTCAAAATGCAAAATTTTATGAAAAAAATAAATAAAAATAAAATTTGGAGAAATCTGTTAACAATCACACTCAAGTTTTGAAAATCAAAAAAAAAACAATCACTGTCAATTATTACAATCAAAAAACCTTCAGAAAATGCGTATTTTTCATGCTAAATATAATCGGAAATTGTGTTTTTGTGATATTTATTCCTAAATTCTGAAAATTCGCATTTTTTGTGTTTTTGTGATAATTTATTACAATTAAAAATACATTTGGAAAATTCGTATTTTTTGTGTTTTTGTGATAATTTATTACAATTAAAAAACACTTGGAAAATTCGTATTTTTTGTGTTTTGTGATAATTTATTCCAATCAAAAATACATTCTGAAAATGCGTATTTTTCATGCTAAATATAATCGGAAATTGTGTTTTTGTGATATTTATTCCTACATTCTGAAAATTCGCATTTTTTGTGTTTTTGTGATAATTTATTACAATTAAAAATACATTTGGAAAATTCGTATTTTTTGTTTTTTGTGATAATTTATTACAATTAAAAAACACTTGGAAAATTCGTATTTTTTGTGTTTTGTGATAATTTATTCCAATCAAAAATACATTCTGAAAATGCGTATTTTTCATGCTAAATATAATCGGAAATTGTGTTTTTGTGATATTTATTCCTACATTCTGAAAATTCGCATTTTTTGTGTTTTTGTGATAATTTATTACAATTAAAAATACATTTGGAAAATTCGTATTTTTTGTTTTTTTGTGATAATTTATTACAATTAAAAAACACTTGGAAAATTCGTATTTTTTGTGTTTTGTGATAATTTATTCCAATCAAAAATACATTCTGAAAATGCGTATTTTTCATGCTAAATATAATCGGAAATTGTGTTTTTGTGATATTTATTCCTACATTCTGAAAATTCGCATTTTTTGTGTTTTTGTGATAATTTATTACAATTAAAAATACATTTGGAAAATTCGTATTTTTTGTTTTTTGTGATAATTTATTACAATTAAAAAACACTTGGAAAATTCGTATTTTTTGTGTTTTGTGATAATTTATTCCAATCAAAAATACATTCTGAAAATGCGTATTTTTCATGCTAAATATAACCGGAAAATGTGTTTTTGTGATATTTATTCCTAAATTCTGAAAATTCGCATTTTTTGTGTTTTTGTGATAATTTATTACAATTAAAAATACATTTGGAAAATTCGTATTTTTTGTGTTTTTGTGATAATTTATTACATTAAAAATACATTTGGAAAATTCGTATTTTTTGTGTTTTTGTGATAATTTATTACATTAAAAATACATTTGGAAAGTGCGTATTTTTCATGTTAAATATAAAATGAAGAACTATTTTTGTGTTGATTAATTATATACTCTTGAGAAAAAATTATAATTTTATTTATACTAATTAGAACATTTTTTGTCATTTATGCCATGTATTAATTTATAAAACAAAGGCATTAACATCATTGAAAAATTGGCCAAAAATCAACAAATAAACCAAAAAAATCTAATTAAACTTATTTATGTACAACTTATATGAATAATTTAATAAAAGAATCAAATTATTTTTTGTGATTATCATTTTAATTATAATTTAAAATTTTTATTTATCCAATTAAAAAAATAAAAATCAAATTTTGACGATTCATTTTTATTTTTACTGTCGGAAATCAATGAATTATGCTAATAACATATTCGACCAAATATGTGAAGCAAAAAGCAAAAACAATTTTTTTCCATTAACTTATTTATTATGCACAATGGGAATTAATTTCATTTGCTTTACTAATTTTTATTCCATTTTTATTTGAATATTGTTTTTTTTTAATTTTTATTATTAATAATTTTAAAAAATTCTCAAATTTTACGCCTTTTGTAATTTAAACAAATTTAAGGAGGAAGATTTTAACGGCACAACTTTTGCCAGATTAACAGTTTATTGTCAGATTGACCGATGGGATTGCTGAATGGAACTTGGAACATTCTTTTTTGCTATTTCTTATTTCACCTTTTAGGCCAATGCTTTGGTAAAAATTATTTTTATGATAAAATTTATATTTTTTTAAATTCAATAGTTCAAAAATTTCATACATAAAATATATTAAATTGGATTTTTCTATTTTTTCCACATCAATCATTTTTTAGTCCTTAAAAATGATGAAAATAATAATTTTATTTAAAAATAAAATTTTCTTTTTAAGCATACAGAGAATTGAAATGCAAAATTGGCCGTGCTATGGTACAGACAAACAGCAAAAAATTAGAAGAAATCAAAACTGGAAAATGCGCATTTGAACAGTATTTTTGCCTGATGATCACCTGTGTTGTTGGTAAATTAATTACTAATTTGAACTCAACAAAAATACGCACGGAAAAATTTTTAGACTTTATGGCATAGAAATATTACTAATTCAAATTTTTATGATTTTAGGGACAAATTTGAAAATTTTGTTGTGTTCATGAATGCATAAAAGTAGAATTGATTGTTTTTAATAGGCTTTTAATAATAATTATCATAAAACCCTAAATTGTTACTAAAATAGTGACCGAAAAACGCTAAATTACTGACACATTTTTTTAAATTAATAAATGCCATAAATAGAGACCGACTTTTGAGGCATATGCCTTTTTTTTCTGCGCACTAGTTTCGATATATTAAGCATAAATAACGCATTTTCCACTTGGTTTGAGGCTTCTACGTTGATTTTTATTATGCCTTTTTTTGCCTTTTTCGGGATTTTCGTGCCTTAAATGCCTTTTTTGGTATTTTTCCCGTTTGGTGCCTTTTTTGGCCTTTTTTCCGAAAAATTCCATTAAAAAATGCAATAAAATCGAGAAAATATACCCCTAAGAAATGATTTGAAAAATTTTCAGAAAATACACCCCTAAGAAATCACTTTTTTTTCAAAAATACACCCCTAAGAAATGAACTGAAAATTTTTAACAAAAAATACACCCCTAAGAATTGAAAAATTTTCTTAAAAAATTGATTGCCAAAATTTCATTTTTCTTTCTTGATAAAAAATTTTAGGTTTAAAAATTTTCATTCTTCGAAAAACATTATAAAATATTTAATAATCATTTAAATGACCAAAATTAATTTTTTGGTTAACTTTTACGTTTTTCGCTCCCTAAAAATCCTTAATAAAAAAATTTTTAAATGCCTTTTTTCATGCCTTTTTCGGGATTTTCGTGCCTTTTCATGCCTTTTTTTTCAAATTTTTTATGCCTTTTATAGTGCCTTTTTCGCGATTTTTGGTGCCTTTTTAGTCGGTCTCTAGCCATAAATCATTAAATTAAAAACATTATACTCATTAGACATAAGACTGATAAAAGGGCAAACACATTAAAATGCCAAAAAATGTCCATCAAATTCAAATTTTTCAGTTGGCAATCCGTCGTACGCTTTCACCGATTGGCAATGCTCTTACAGCAACAATGCCCAGGTGTGTGCCGAAAGAACTGAACAAAAATTGCGAGAATTGAACCATTTCAAAAACCCGCACTGCAAATGCGAATTTGGCAAATTCAACGAGGAAATGGCCAATGAAAAGCCGGCGGCACAACTCACGACAAGGCCATTTCCAAGTGCATTTTTTGCTATACTTTATCTTTTGGTATTATTTGAAAGCTTAATATACTTAGAAGCTATTTAAGCTTCGCGTTTAGAAAGTGCAAAAAAAAAAAGAAGTTATAACTAGGGCTTCGATTTGTAGGTTTTTTCCTATTTTTCTACGCTTTTATTTTTAGGGCCTAAAAAGCCTAAAAAATTTTGAAAGAACTTATTTTTGCCTATTTTGGCATTTTGCCCAAAATTTGTTAACAAATGCAATAAAAAGAAAAATTACACCTATAAGAATCGCCCTAAAATTTTTTGAAAAAATGCACCCCTAAGATCGATCCGAAAATTTTCAAAACTACATCCATAGGAAATGAAAATTTTTCTCTAAAATTTGTTTCCAAAATTATTTATTTATTTTCTTGACAAGAATTTGTGATTTTAAAACTGATTACCTTAATAATGATTTTTGGCTAAATCTAGTTACCTTTTTGAATGAATTTTGTCATTTTACACCCCTAAAAATGAGGGTTTTTAGTGTCTATTTTCCATTTTTTTAGAGCCTATTTTTGGTGTTTTTTAGAGACTAGAGCCTACCTATTTTGGCAGTTTTTAGAGCATGAAAATTACAAAAAAGTCTAAACTTTTTTGAAACTTTTCTTAATAATCGTTTTATATGACAAAATTTTTGTAAGGCTAATAGAGCATGTAAAGAGATTTCGAATGATACCAAACAATGTTGGATTTGGATGACAAAGAAAAAATTTATAGTGCAAAAACATGATGGGGCCCAATCGTGCCGGCGGCAATAGGATAAAAGCAGATTAGCTAATTTTAACGGGTTTTTTTAAAGACTTGTTCTGCTTGCGGGGAGCATACGATTACAAAGGCTATGGCATCGTGAAAGACCTTGAATGTGCCCCAGAAGATCGGTACTGCTTTATCGCAAATTGCAAGACAGGTAAAATGGTGGGAAGTACGTAATTAAATATTTTTAAAAATTAATATAAAACAAATATTTATTAAATATTTATAAATATTTAAACAAATACTTAATAAAATGTTTAAAAATATTTAAACTAATACTTAATAAAATATTTTTAAAAATATATAAACAAAACTTAAAAAATATTTAAACAAATATCGTATTTCCTCTAATTATGTGCCGTCTCCAATTATCACCCCCTTTCTGAGGAGGCCTGAAAAATAATATACCCGGTGGCAGATAATTAGAGAAAATACGGAATTTTAATGGATTCCCGGATAGATTCAAAGAACATTGAATATATATTTTCCATTCCATCAGCAATTTTTGACTCATTGGATGAAAATATGGTATTAAATGGTTTCTGAATAATTTCCCGGCATTTAATTTTGGCTAATTTCGCCGAACCCAAATTTTTGGCATTTTGCCATTTTTTCAGCTGACAGTAAAGAAGGCATCATGGCTTGGGGTTGTATGGAAAGCGATAATTGTACGGCAATTACGGAAAAGTTGTCCACAAACAAGCACAAAAACTACGAATGCCGTTGTGCATTTGGCGGTTTTGGCGCCAATACGACCAATGAAAAGATGGCAATTCCGTCGTGGATTCTACCGCCTACGCTTCCGTAATTTTGGGGAAAATCTCGGTAGAAATCCGGGCCAAGGGCCAATCTTAGAAAGGATTTTGGTTTGAATTACATAAATAATGATTTAAAATAAATAAATAATTCATCTAAGCGAATAACTTCTTTTTTTCTTCATTTCGCTAAACGGAAATGAAAAAGCAATTAATAAATTTTATAGGAAATTATTAAATTTTTAATCAACTAATTAGTGATAGAAAATCTTCCAATTATTCCAAGCTTTTTTATTCAATTAAATAATTTAATGCATCCAAATATAATTTTTGCTTATTTTTAAGTACGACCACGGCTTCGCCACCAATTGAAGCGCAAGTGTGGAGTTGTCTGCTGAAAACTGCTTGCAACCCGTTTGAAAATTATTTTTCATAGGACTTGGGACAGTTTTTAATTGCTAAAAACTCCAAAATACTAATTGGCAAAATGAAAAATAATTGCTTTTTGAAAACAAATAATTATTAGGGCTGGCAATTTTATGTAAGAAAATTTGCAAAATATGTAAAAAAAAAAAAAAAAAAAATTCCAAAAATGTACAAAAACCCATAAATATGTAAATAAAACATTTTTTTTCTTAAAGAGTGAATTAGGCATACATAGTATATTTTCAAAAAATTTTTAATTTTCTAAAGAACTTTTTAAAAATTCTCCAAATATGTAAAAAAGGAAAATATATAAGGAATAAAATTACCAGCCCTAAAATTATGAAGATACTCTGTTAATTCAAATTAAAATTTTTATTGTTATTTATTTCAAATAGGAACAATAATTTCGGCAATGCCACAAAGCCCGGGCGACGCTTCAAATTGAAAGTGAATTGCCAAACGGTGGAGGAACGACTCAAAAAAGTGCCGATCACAAAAATGGAATATCTCAGTACGGAATATTTCTTCTCCGCTCGGCGGGGACCCAAGCCAATATTTTTGGAAGATTTTGAGCCCATGCATGGTTGAATGAAAAGCACACACACACAGCACATTTGAATTTTATGTTTAAACGCTTAAAATCCAATTTTGTAAAAAACATTGTTAATGATAGAGTAGCTCGCGACGGGGCCCAATCGGGAATTCCCGAACCTTCAGGCCCATTTCCCGGTTTTTGAAAAAGTAGAACCCGGCCAACGGAAGGGCCGAGACCAGTGCTGGACATAATTACGGACTACGGCCTTTTTGGACCTCCGTAATAGCGAATTATGGATCTCCGTAATTTAAAAAACGTCGTAATGACGGATTGCTTATTTCCGTTATTCAAAATCAGTTACGTCCAGCAGCCCTGGCCGAGACCAACCGGGAAAATGGCATCATTACTAAGGATTTGTGAAAATTTTCGGTTTTTCTCGGTCGCAGGTCAATGCCGGCCCGGTTTTCCCAAAAATAGCGAACCGAGCCACTCTATTTAACAACAAGAACATTCGAAAATTAATTGATTTAAATGATGTAATTAATGTATGCTTTGTTTCTAAATATTAATTAAAAAATATTAATCAGTTGAGATGGACTAATCAAATTATACAAAGGTATGATTAAAAAAATATGGACAAGAAACGATCAAGGACAAAGAAAACATTAATAAATTAAATTGTTCCAACCAATTTATCCAATTCACAAAATAATTAAACTATTAATCATTATTAATTTTATTTTTAAATATGTAAAAGAATATGATAACAAAAGCTGGGATTTTTAAAGTGCTAAAAATGCTGAAATTTCAATCTTTTTTTTCCTGTTAATTTTATTGGCGAAATATTTTTAACATGCTTCGTTTTTATCTGATTTTTTAATTTTTCAAAATAATTGATCAAATTCATATGGTTTTGGCAATGCGCTTGCAGTCAAAAACAATTGTTTTACAAAATTTGGTGTGCAAAAAGTCTTGCACTATTATTTCCTCTCTGAATTCATTCAAGAATGCGCCAGATTGCATTGCCAGATTAATTTTAAAAGACGAGCTTTCGTTGACTTGCTTACTGGTGAAGACGCCATCAAAGCCGAAACTTGAAATTATTGGGATCAAATTTTTCTAATTAGGCTTGAGGGGGCGGTACTTACCGTAAATACTCTAATTACCCCCCCCCCCCCCCGCCTCCCCCCCCCCCGTGTGGATAATGGGGAATCTACCGGAAGTAAAATTTTGGATTTTATAGGTGGATTATTCTTTAAATTACTCAGAAAAAACTAAAATTTTACTTCCGGTATGATCCCACTCTTTCTGAGGAAGTCGCAAAATCATTCACTCGGGGGGAGATAATTAGAGAGTATTTACGGTATGCGGGATTCCCGAATGGGGCTCCCGTTTACGGGTACTTAATAATGTTTGGTTTTTTGATTTCTTTCTAAGAATTTTTCTTGCCTCGATTCAAAGTTGAATTTTCCATCCGCCTCTGTTTTTGAAATATTTAATCCGTGCCATTCTCTGTCGCCCATCACTTCGGCACATTCCGTGAAATTCTTTTTCCCATTTTTTCTTAATCCTCCACCAAAACCCCGTCCAATTTTTGCATTTGGATTACCCAATGGGCTTTGGTAGCAGACGAGAATCCTAAAAAAACATTTTTATGTTAATAATAAAAAACATTTACCGTCGGCAAGCTTTTTCAAACAGGATCAATTTTTTTTTGTTATAACATGGTCTCCAATAAGCACCGACGGATGTCAATGAAATTACTTAATTAAAATTTAAAAAATAGAAAATTGACACGAAATTTTGTTCAAATTACGGTAAAGAAGAAGGACGAATGCAAAGCATACAAAATAAAGGCGAATGGTAAAACGCATTATTAGTATGGTTAATTAGCCTTTGCTTATAACCACAATTTTATTTTTTATTAATTTTAAATAGTTTTAAAGAGACAAATTAAAAAAAAATCATGGAACCCGAAGGGACGGATGGAGTTGAGAGAAGAATGGGCCAAATTTAATTAAATTTAATTTTTTAAATATTTTTCATTCCATTGACGAACATTAATCTCGTCTATTATGAACAGGGCAGGGCTCCCAACTCTGTGGATTTATCATCATTTCAATGCTTTTTAAGGGTGCTATGTCGTTATTTAAAAAATGATCATAAAGGGCGATATTTAAAACCAATCATAATGAAAAAGGTCATCATTTAAAGACCACCAAATGATGATTAATTCCTCAATTTATTACAAAATTTAGCTACTGTTTTACAATCAATAAGATTAGCTCTTTAGCAATAAATTATTATTTAAAAATATAATTAAATTTTATGACCAAAATATATAATTAAATTTTATGACCAAAATATTCCTGTGTATAACTTTTACTTTGTATATTGGCATATTTGGCCTAAATTTAAAAAAAAAATCATAATTAGATTATATATTGTTTATTTCATTTAAATTTATTTAAATATTTAAAATAAAATAATTGTAAAATGTGTGGATTGATCATCATGGGAAGTCATCATCATCAGCGCCATCAGCAGCAGAACACAGAGAAAAACATATCCATTTTTAATGTGATTTACTTTCACATTTTCGTCATTTGGATTCATTATGAAAAATACACATAAATATTCTCAATTATCCGTTAACAGAAACAGTATAAAATTTTTAATTAAAAATTAACGAAAAAATTTTCTTAAATTTCTGAATGAAAAATTCAAAAAATAAATTCATTTTTATTATTTAATATATATATATATATATATAATTTTTTGTATCATCAGTGGTAACATTTGAATTTACTCTTTATCAAAAAAACGCAACGCACTTTTTATGTTTTTGTTTAATTTAAAATCATGTTATGATGTTTTATTAAATTATTTTAGTTTCAATTGAACCCCCCCCCCGCCCCTGCTTTGTACTGCTTGAAAATGGTTGCGCTCCGCCGAGCCCCCATCTCCTCCTACTGCTTGCCATTGCTCATCATGATCATAAATTTTTCTCCAACTGTTCAGGCATGGCAGTTGAAGCGAGCAGAAGACAATCTTTTATTGGCTTATGACCCAATCGCTGAAAATTATGTGGGTAATTAGCAGTGATGTTCGAGAGTCTTGGGTCTCGACTCGAGAAAAGACTCGGGTTTTTTGGTCTCGGTCTCGACTGAGAAAAGATTCAAGTTTTTGGTCTCGGTCTCGACTCGAGAAAAGACTCGAGTTTTTGGTCTCGGTCTCGACTCGAAAAAAGACTCGGTTTTTTGGTCTCGGTCTCGACGAGAGAAAAGACTCGGGTTTTTTTTGGTCTCGGTCTCGAGTCTCGGTCTTGGGCTTTTAATCTCGGTTTTTAAGACGCGAGCCCGATACTTTTTTACACCCCTCGTATTGGCTTTTTGTAAACTTAATTTTTCATATATTTTGTATTTTTTTGGCATCGAACAGCAATAGTAACCAGACATCAGAAATTTTTTGTGCTAATTAAAAAGTTATGAACAACAAAAAAAAAACTGATTAAAAACCCCTCAAATTGGTTAATTATGGCCATATGGAGCTTTAAATTCAAATTACGAGACTGGCAAAATGAAAAAACAATCAAATGGATTTTGTAGGGCCAAATGGGCTCCAATGTGGCCACTGGCGCAGCAATTGGAGCAGTTGTTTTCTCAGTATTTGGCCCATTTGGAACGGTTTTTGGTTCCTTTGTTGGCGCGGCACTCGGCGGAGGTGCTGGATTGTTGTATACTGGTGGTAAAAACATAAACTGTGAGGTAAGAAATGGGACACGCCAGCCAATGAATTATAAAAAAAATTAAAAAATAATAATAATTTTAAAGATTAATTAATTTTGTATAAATTTAAAAATAAATTTATATGGAATTTAGTCTTTTTAAATTAGTTTTTAAAAAAAAAAATTTTTAAAATTAAATATAATAATAATTTTATAAATTAAAAATATATTAATAATTTAAATATAATAATAATTTTATAAATTAAAAATATATATTTGAAATTTAGTCATTTTTAATTAGCTTTTTAAATAAACTAAAAAATTAATGAGTTGTTAATAAATTTTACTCGCCACTAATTTTTGAAAAGAAACATTATATTAAAAATAAATAAACAAAAAATTTTAATCATTAAATATGTTTTATGAAATTTAGAAAAACCCTTAAAAAGGATAAATTTAATTTTTAAAAATCATGAAAAAATATATGTAATCAAATTTTTTTGTTTTTTTAAATGTTTGGAATTTCTAAAAAAATTCCAAGTCTTCTCTAAATTCCTTAAATAGTTTTAACTTTAAAAATTCTTCTTGACTTTATTGAAGTGAGGAGACGGGAATGGCAAAAACGCAACATCATCTGAAATATTATCTATTTTACCTCATTCTACAAACAGCAGAATGATTATATATTTTTTTAATTTAAGATTCATTTATAAGATTCTCTTGGAATATTATTATACATATAATTAATTAATTTGAATGTTATACAAATCCCCAGAAAATGTTTTTCGTATTTCAGCAAAAATGTAGCCCTAAGTTTATTGTATGTCTTCGCACCAAAAAAGCAAGTGCAGGAACATCATGCTGCGCGGAAAATTTCAAGCAGCTGTGTGTCAAAAATTTTCTTGAAGTAAAAAAGGAAAAGCATAGATTCTGGGGGGAGGGGGGGGGGGGGGGTAATTTCGTATATTTATATACAGGTAATAAAATTATTTATTTTGTATAGCAGTATTTAATAAGAAAGAAATGGACAATAATGCGTCAGTAGAAAATGCGTTAGTTTGCTACAAAAATTTGAAATAAAGTTCTGTAGTATTAAGTATGGTGGTATAAAAATAAAATTCTAAACAAATAACGTTCTGAATTTCGAACACCGGACCTGAATTCGAACAAAATGTCTTGGTGTTTTTGATTCAAAAACGGTTTATATACATGGAAACAAACTGAAAGCTATCAATCCTTCAATAAGAGATCGATCATTTATGCCATTTTTAACCAAAAATATTAAATTTCAAAAATATGTACTTTCTACTTTTTGTTCGAGTAGCTAATGAATCACCACCCGCTTTCTTAATTATGGATATTATCAATCCCAGCAGTTTTCAGCCCTTTAACCCTGGTGGAAATCTATACGGTCAGTAACAGCCAAATTTATTTAAGATTGAAGCGATGTTTACGACCACAACCACAACTACGACCACGACGACTCCAACGCCAGCACCTATTATAGCCACGGTGAGTTAAAAGGAAAATTGCGAAAATGAAATTTTCCAAAATTAGGCAGCGAATCGGAGAAAAAGTTGCCATTAATGCAGTGTTTCGATCTGTTCTGATTTATCAGAAATGTTCTGATTTGGAGAGCTGATAAAATAAAAATGTTGTGATTTGTCAGAAATGTTCTGATTTTGGGGTAGCAACCAAAATTTGTTCTGATTTCTTAAACAAACGCATATTTTTGAAATTTTGTGGCATAATGTCAATAATTTATCAAAAAAACATAAGATTTTTGGCAAAATTTGGTCATTTTTTGGACAAAAATCTGTTAAATTGCACTAAAAATCGCAATGGCGTAATCAATGGAATTGGGCCGTTATATGTAATTATCGCAAAAAATATATCTAATTTTGGAAATATTATTATGTAAATTTATAAAAAATAATTTAATTTATTCCGATGTTTCGCGAAAACCGCAAAATATTATTTCGCAAAAGAGACCGGGCGGGCCACATCAGTACGGTGTTCTTTGAATATTTTAAATATTTTTTTTAAAGTTGAGCCCTGGTCTGGAAAAGTCAATCTTTGTCTGTCTGGACCTCGTCGGATACTTGGACCCATCTATGACAATAATATAATTCCAATAAATTTTAATAATAAAATATTTTCTTAGTTTATTCCAAACTGGATGGAGACATTTGGACACGGAAATGACACTAACACGAAAGTATTTTTAATTTTTATTTTAAAATACGATTTTTTAAATTAAAATAGTTTTTTTTCAAAAAAATTTTAAGTTTTAGGGTGTAAAAATAAAAACCAAGAAAATAGGCACTAATAACTCGAAAAATAGCTTAACAACAACCAAAAAAAACTGGGTTTTCGTGCATTTCAGACCACTGGGATCACAGGAAAGAAATAAGTAAAAATCTAAAAAAAATCGTATCCCTAGTAAGAATATTTCAAAGTGGCGGCGCTGGACTAACCGATTTATTTTTAGGGATTTCCAATTCACGATTGTCAACGAGGACGCAAAACCACTACAAGTTATGCGAATTCGACAAACAAATGCCCTTTCGATGCAAATGGTTGCATTTTCGTCTTTTGTTATGACGGTAATGAATTTCCGAAAATTTTCATAAAAAAAAACAAAAGAAATTTGAATTAGAAAAATTTTGTTTTGGTGTTTTTTTATGAAACTTTGAAAATTAATTTTAAGGATGAATAAATACTAGAGCTCGACCTGGACCTGGATCCAGGCCTGGATTTTTCCTGGATCCAGGTCTAGAGGTCCAGGCCATTTTTCGGCAACCTGGATTTTTCCTGGACCTGGATTTTCCTGGATTTTTGTCCAGGAAATCCAGGTCCAGGTCCAGGCAAAACAGGAAAAAACCTGGATTTTCCTGGACAAAATTTTAAAATTTATTATTTCAAGTGACCGATGTTTTTTTAAGTTTTCAAAAAAAGTTTAATAAATTTTAAAACACATTATTATCATTAATTAGGTTATTTTTAGATGTTTCTAAGCAAATAATTAAATTTTTCAAACATTTTTTTGATTTTTAAAATGACTTTCAAAAAATCCAGGTCCAGGCCTGGATCCAGGTCTCGAGGAGCCTGGATTTTTCCTGGACCTGGATTTTCCTGGATTTTTGTCCAGGAAATCCAGGTCCAGGTCCAACATGAAATCCAGGTCCAGGTCCAACATGAAATCCAGGTCCAGGTCCAACATGAAATCCAGGTCCAGGTCCAACATGAAATCCAGGTCCAGGTCCAGGCTTTTTTCAAAATGTCGAGCTCTAATAAATACACTTATTCGTTTTTGTTTTTTGCTTCAATTCATATATTTTAAGAATGCTGAAAATGGCCATGAAATGAAATGACCCAAAATTGTCAAAAATAAACATTATTAAATTTTTCCAGAAGCTAGGTTTAGTAAAGATTTTCATTTTACTGTTTTCCCCAAAAATTGACTATTAATGAATAGGGCTGGCACAAATATGCAAATTCATAGTTTTTCATTAAATATTTGAAAAACCACTTTCTTATCCTATTTTTTAAATCATCTTTTACTTGGTTCAGAATTTTTTAATTTAAATTTTTGACCCTCTCGGAATTCCGATTCCCGCAAATTTTTGGGACCTCGGAATGCCATCCCTGATTTACATTTACATTTTCCGACTTAAATTAAGTGCCATTCCCTCGCAAATTGATTTCTAATTGCCGTTCATTAACAGTGCAATTTGGCAAGGAACATTTTGCCGAATGGGGCTGTAATCCGGCATCAAATGAAGATCCTGACGTCACTTGTCGTGCCATATTCCCCAAGGAATATAAGGACGCCAAAGTTTGAGAGTGTTATTGCGCAGCGTGGCCTTTTGATGATTTTGATGACATGGGCAACAACGAAGAGACTTTTGAAGATCATTATGATCGGCTCAAAAAATGGATAGCGAAGAATCATTAAAGGATGAGTCAGCAAGCAGTCCTTTCTAATTGTTAGCACAAGAACACATTTATCGCATCGTTTTTTCTCTAATTATCCCCTAATCTACATTAATTAATCTCTCATCAGATTCTCCAATTATCCCCCCCCCCTTCTAATGAGAAGGTTGAAAAATTATCCTCAATGGAGGATAATTAGAGAAAATACGGTATGTAAATTCTTTATTATTTCATGGGTTTAGATTCTTCTGTGATTTATGGCATCATGTAATTTTATTCATAATTTAAATTGTTTATCATTATTATTAGGGCTGGGATTTTTATGTAAGAAAAATCGCGAAATATGTAAATAAAATATGTATAAAAAATTTTAAAAAATATACAAAAATCCCCAAATATGTAATAAAATATGTAAATTAAATTTTTAAATGGTTATTTTTTGGAAAAAAAAATTCTTCGTAAAAAGTAAAATAGGCACAAAATGCCATAAAAATTACCAAAATAGGCTTAGTTAGAATCACATTTTAGTACTTTAAACATTATTTTTAATATTTGTTTTTGAAAAAAAAAATTTTTGTTTTTTTAGAGTTATAATAATTCAAAAAAAGCTTTGTAAGTCTCACAAGATTCCATACTTTAGTCACTTTTCGCCCGTAGCCATATTTCTGTCACTTCCGGACTGGCTCAGTTCGGCCCCAGCACGATTCGGCCCCAGCGGCTTTTTGGCTATAACTTTTTTCAGTCAACCAAATTCAATATTCTTGGTATCATTCGAAAGCTCTTAACATGCTCTATTAGCCTGCAAAAATTCAAAAAAATTGGTCAATTTTGAACAAATTTATGGCCAAAAAAGTTGGAAAATTTGGTTTTTTGAACTCTTCTGACCATAACTTTTTTGAACCTCAATGAAATTTTTCAGAATTTTGAAGGTTAATAGAGGACACTTAGAGCTTTCGAATGATACCAAGAATGTTGAATTTGGTTGACAGTGAAAAAAGTTATAGCCAAAAAGCCGCTGGGGCCGAATCGTGCCGGGGCCGAACTGAGCTAGACCGGTCACTTCGGCATCAAACCGGAATGAGAATTTGGCATCTTTTAATTTTGAACCCCGGTTTGACGATTTATAAAATTGTCTATGTTGTTGCAGAATTATTATAAATCGCATAAATTTCAATGATCTTACCGGCGACGCCTATAGGTAGTGCCGGACAAATTTTATTAGTTTGTTTAAAAATGCTTTTAATTGCCCATTTAGCGCCCAAAATAATATGTATTTAGAAAATTAAAAATGTGCTTATTTTACGCCAGAATCTCATTTTTAACTGAGACGTAATTAATTTTTGTAAAATGTTCGATAATAGATTAGTTTTTATTGAACGACCCAACACAATTCTTTCTTAACAATTCATACAACAGAAAAACTACATTTTTGTTAAATAATAATATACAATAAAATAAAAGGCGAAGAAAAAAAAAATGAAATTATAATCTGCGAGATTAAAATTGGATTTCATTTTAAACAAAATTCAACTCCAAATAAAAGAATTCATTTAAATGCATGGTAAAAGTTTTGTTTTAAAGAAGTTACAAATAAAAAAAAGTAAAACCGTGACAAAACAATTGGAATATGTAAAAGGAGTGCATAATAATGCATAAACTGACAAATGGTATGAATAGCCATGATTTTGGCTATAAAAAAGTATATTCGTGTAAATGTTTAATAACATTTAACAAAAGAATAGAGTACATAGAGCGCGACTGGGACCTGGTACTGAAAAGACGTACAAATGAGTACCATATGTCCCGGTTTTGACCGGGACGGGGAAAAGTCCCTGTTTCCCAGCCAAAAGTCCCGGTTTTTCAACACGAAAAGTCCCGGCTACGATTTTGCCCAAAATTCTCGGTCCCGCTCTACATACTCTACAAATTAACATGAAATTTTTAATTTTTTTTGATGCTTGTATTAGGAGATTTGTGATTGTTCTTAAAATAAGCAATATTTATTTTTCTTACGGGACAAATTCTTCCAAGAATTTCGGTTCGGCTATCTCATTGTTGGCAAATTCCATGCCGAGCAACTCAATTTGCTCCGTCGGCATTTCTTTGATTCGTTCCTCCACCGTTTGGCAATTGATTTTCAATTTGAAGCGTCGTCCGGGCTTGGCATTACCAAATTTGTCCATACAAAAAACAAAATGTTTTTAGTTTTTTGATTTTATAATCTTTTTAGCAATTATTCTCTCAGTATTAATAATAATAAAAAATCAAACTGGTCGCATAGGTTTTTGAGCAAGCAGCTGAAAAATGGAGGAGTTTGATTGGTAACATGTTGAGTTGAAGATGATGATGCCGTTGAGGTGGATGAGGAAGAACTAGTGATAACAATTTTACACTAACTAGGCTCAAGCGGTGGGGGTCAAATGGGCGCCAGCCTGGTTTTTGGAGTATAACTCCTTCCATAGTTGATCGAATTTAATAATTTTAATATTATTTCATAGCACTATATTGTACTCTTTTTGCTATGAAATTTTCAAAAATTTATTAACCATTCAAAAAGTTATTATCAAAATGATTTGGAAAACCAGTTTTTTTAAGTTTTTTTGTCCTAAATTTTTTGAAGCTTAAACAAATTTTTAACGAAATTTCCTAGTAAAAAGAGTACATATAGTGCTATCGAATAATATTTAAAATTATTCAATTCGATCAACTATAAAAGGAGTTATTCCCCAAAAACCGGGCTGGCGCCCATTTGGTCGGCGCCCATTCGACCCGGTCCGAGGCTCAAGGGCGTAGGCGGGTGGGGGGGGGGGGGCTGAGAGGGCTAAAGCCCCCCCCCCCCCCGAAACCCAAAAAATCAGCAAGATTTTTCAAATTTTAAGCAATTTTCTTAACATATCGCACTAAATTCTCAAAAATTTTCCCGGCGGAGCCTAACGGCATCGCCGGTCCCAAATCAAAATGGCAAAAAAAAAAAAATAATTTTTTGGCAAAAAACGGCTAACAATTTTGTAAAGTACACCCCCACAAATTCGGGATTTCAAAAAACGAAAATACACACCTAAAAATGGAATTTTTGGCTTCAGCCCGCCCCCAATCCCCCGAAGCCAAGGACCTGGCTACGTCCTTGGCCTAGGCTTACAGAATGGCTATCTGCTTGGTTCCATTTTCAATTTAAATTTTTTGAACCTTCGAAATATTTTCTTCAAGGTGGTTTTCAACGGCATTGGCTTTCCCGTGGTAATTTTGGTGGTTGAGGAACGCGGTGGAAACCACGACGGAATTGTCATATTTTCGTTGGTCATATTGCCGCCAAGCCCACCAAATGCACAACGGCATTCGTAATTTTTGTGCTTGTTTGTGGACAACTTTTCCGTAATTGCCGTACAATTATCGCTTTCCATACAACCCCAAGCCATGATGCCTTCTTTACTGTCAGCTGAAAAAATGGCAAAATGCCAAAAATGAGGGGTTCGGCGAAATTGGCCAAAATTAAATGCCGGGAAATTATTCAGAAACAATTTAATCCCATATTTTCATCCAATGAGTCAAAAATTTATGTTTAAAAATTTAGCTGATGGAATGGAAAATATATAATATTCAGTTAAATAATATGAAATCTTTTGTAGTTATGAGCAGTTTCAAGGTTTTATAATTTATTTGGAAACCCATTAAATACCGTATTTTCTCTAATTACAATATATGCCCGTGCATATTATTTTTCAACTTCCTCAGAAAGTGAGAGATAATTAGAGACGGGCATATAATTAGAGAAAACACGGTATTTGTTTAAATATTCTTCAAATATTTTAAGTATTTGTTTAAATATTCTTCAAATATTTTAAGTATTTGTTTAAATATTCTTCAAATATTTTAAGTATTTGTTTAAATATTTAAAAATATTTTTTTGCTAATTGTTTAATTTTTTAAATATTTTGTGAAGTATTTGTTTAAATATTTTGTTAATTGTTTAATATTTTGTTAATTCTTTAAGTATTTTGTATGTTTAATATTTTTAAATATTTTGTTGTATTTTTTAAATATTTTTAATCATTTATTAAGTATTTGTTTAAATATATTTTTTTATTACTTAATTCCAACCATTTTACCTGTCTTGCAATTTGCGATAAAGCAGTACCGATCTTCTGGGGCACATTCAAGATCTTTCACGATGCCATAGCCTTTGTAATCGTATGCTCCCCGCAAGCAGAACAAATCTTTTAAAAACTCGTTAAACTTAAAATTAGAAACGACCGAAAAAATATTTAATTTTTTCATAAAATAAATGTAAAATATTAATTTTATTTAATTGTTCTACAGATAATTTAATTGACAAAATGTAATTATATATATGAAAATTTCACATAATGATGGTTTATCCGTTGGTTTAGTCGTTGGTTCAGTCGGTTTTGGAGTCGTTGTAGTCGTTGTCGTCGTTGGCACTTCCGGGAGCTGTGCCGCCGGATCTCGGCATTGTTGCTGTAAGAGCACTGCCAATCAGTGAATGCGTACGACGGATTGCCAACTGAAAAATTTGGACACCTATTTTCTGGCAAAATAAATGCTATAACCCATTGACGAAGGAAGAAGCAATAATTTATGTAACGAGAAAAATTCATACCACAAAATTGAATATTATACCCAAGGGCGTAGCCAGGACCTTCGTTTCGGGGGGGGGGGGGGGGGACCCAACTCAAAAAGTCGATTCTTAGGGGTGTATTTTTCTTTTTTAGGACAATTTTTAGTGGTGTATTTTTGGTTTTTTGAAATCCCGAATTAGGGGTGTATTTTACAAAATTTTTCGCCAAAAAATTAATATTTTTTGCCATTTTGGCCTCCATTTTTCAAAAATATGGTAAAATGGGGGTCCGGCGGTGCCGATAGGCGCCGCCGGGAAAATTTTTGAGTATTTTAATGCAATTTTGTTAAGAAAATTGCTTAAAATTTCAAAAAAATTACTGAAAATTTTTTACTTTTTGGGTTTCGGGGGGGGGGGGGGGGGGCCGGGCCCCCTGGCCCCCCCCCCCCCTTATACCATAAATACAATTATCAGGATGAGGCGCGGACAGAAAATCGCGCGGTAGTGTATTGCGGATAAAGTCCCGAGGATCGCACATTTAACAATTCAAAACCCATATTTTAGCTTTTTCTTAATCATTTCATCATTTTCATACACTAATTAATAACTTTAATTAAAAGCTAGATGAAGACACAAAAATTTGAGTGCAATATGCTAACAGCAGATTTTGTCCACTAAAAAATGCGCCTTGTGCTTCTCAAAAGCGCGTACAGTAAGACAATCTTTTTTTGTGCCTTTAAAAACCGTTGCGCATCGTGCAAGTAAAAAAAAAACCCGTGCTGTGGGTTCCATTCCATCTGTGTTATGCATTTATTTGCAAATAATAATTAATTAATTAATGCTAATTAATTATATCGCCAAAAATGTCTGTCCAAGAGAATAACTACATATTATTTTCAACCTTCAAATTAATTTACCAACAACACAAGGTGATCATCAGGCAAAAATACTGCTCGAACAGGCAATTTTTGGTGGTGCTTTCCTCCGCTGTTTTACGGTGTGTCTGTGCCTGAACACGGCCAACTTTGCATTTCAAATCTTTGTATGCTTAAAAATTTGGTTTTAAATTTTATTTAAAATAATAAATAATTTTACCAAAGCATTGGTCCAATCCAATCATGAAACAGCAAAGAATAATGCTCAATGCTCCAGCAGCAGTCCGTTGATCCATGTGATAATTATAATTTATTTTTCTTGATAAAATTTTTGGTTTAAAAATTGTCCTTATTAGAAAAAAACTTTAAAATATTTAATAATTTCATTTAAAATTGAAATTTAACCAAATAATGTTTTTTTGATTAAATTATTATGTGTTAGCTACCTAAAAAAATAATAAAAATTATATATTTGCCTATTTAATGGCTATTTTGCGATTTTTTCTTTCTTCCTTTTTAGGTGCCAATTTCGCGATTTTTTGTGATTAAAATATATTTTTAGATTTATTAAATTTTTACTTTTTAGAAAAATAATTGTACATAAAACTGTAATTGAAAAACAAATGAAATGAATTCCCATTGCATATAAATTAAGCTAATGTAAAAATACGAATTTTGCTTCACCCATTTGGAAGCTGTGTGAGTCAATGTGATTAAATAAATTTGTTCTTTTCTAATAGCAAAAATGAAATGACTCAGCGGAATATTGTTTTATGTATATTTGTTAATTCGTTTAAATTGCATCATTTTTTCAAAAAATAAATAATTTAATAAACTATTTTAAACATAGAATTTTAAAGCCAGCAAAAAACTAAGAAAGATATTAAGCTTTTTACCGAATTTGAAGGACTCAGTTCTTTGGCATTCTTATAATCTCGACTCAATCTCATCTATTTTTCGCATTTCAATTATTCTGGACTCAATTCATTGGCACTCCAATCACCGGTGTCAATCTCAGCAATTCCTCGGCATTTCAATCATTGGGACTCAGTTCTTCAGTGTTCGAATCACTGGATACAACCGAACAGATCAGCAGCAATGGCAGGCATCATATGGATTTAATTCTCATTAAAGCATTTGAATTTTTCACCCAAATTTTTCGTCTTTTTCTCTACAAGATTCAATTTTCAACCATTATTCTGCATTTTAATGACATTTTCAGTTCAGGTTTTCAAATTGTAACTTAATTATCAGAAATAACATAATATATTTACAATTGTAATGAAATAACGAAACATATGCATTTTTAGGATGAATTTTTAATTGTAAATTAATTACCAGAAAAACATTTTTTCGGTTATAATTTCGAATGTGTTTTTACTTGGAATAATACGAGAAAATGGAGGACGCCTCGGAGTAGGAGGAGGCGCGGTGCTGTTGCAGCGTGTGGTGGTGGTTGTCCGTGCCGGAACCGCCGCCCAAATGAGTACCACCAGCGGCACCGCCACCGCCATTGAAACGACCTGTGCGGCATTCAAAATCATTATTTTGCATAATTTTTTTTTTGAAGAGGGCAATGGAAGGGGGGGGGCATGTGGTTTTAAAATTTTAGCGGGTT
Organism: Heterodera schachtii; assembly: GCA_023374025.1. Classification (NCBI taxonomy): domain Eukaryota; kingdom Metazoa; phylum Nematoda; class Chromadorea; order Rhabditida; family Heteroderidae; genus Heterodera; species Heterodera schachtii. The sequence goes on from SIJG01000132.1 coordinate 62,625, forward strand.
GGTCGAAGCCGGAACCCCGACCGCGTATGGTCCTGAAACTTCTGCTTTTTAGGCCGGTTTTTCCCGTAAAGTTCAGGTCATGACCGTGTCGCGACATTTGCGGCTATGTCTAAAATTGGGTTCAAAATTATGTTTTTTCAATCCCTGATCCCCGAAACAGCCATAAATAAGTTGATTTAAAGTGATTGTAGCCGATCATTTGATCTTCAATGGTTTTTTGAAAAAATCATTAAATATTCAAACAACATAATTAGTGCTCCTAATAAACTAGAAGACCGTGTTTTCGTCTATCAGGGCTTGAAAAAAATCAACTTTGAATTTTGGACATAGTCGCAAATGTCGGGGCTACATCAGGACCAGCAGGCCAATAAGATTTTTTTGTCGTATTTTCATAAAATTTCCCCAAAAAGAGCAATATTGGTTAATAAGGGGTTGTATAACAAAAAATTGCCCGAAAAACCAATTTCTTGACAGAAAACAATGCAACGTCCAACTCAGTCCCACGAGGGGCCAACCCAAAAACTGGGATTTCCTCAAACCGACCATTTAAATAAAATTTCCCCAGTTTTCATGACTTTTCGGTACTGTCACTGTTTTTGGGTCGGGATTCAATAATAATTAAATTTAAACTTTAATATGCAATTTTGTATTTAATAATTGAAGAGCAGAATTGTCTAGATTATTCATTAATAATATTTATCTTTATTAATTGTAAATATCTTAATAATATTTGATCTTTAACAAATTAAAAAGAATGTTCAGGAAGGAGTATTAACAGGCACCGCCGGCCTATTGCTGAAATTATTTTAATTTCCATGATATCAGCCGGGGCTGGATCGTTTTACTAGGAATTGCGAGAGCCTCTGTTCTCGATTTTCGACTCAAGAAATTTCTCGGCTTTTTCGGTTCTCGGTCTCGCGTTTTTAGTCTCAGAAACAGAGAAAAATTAAATCAGAAAACAAATAGAAGGATATTTAAGAAAGCAGTTGAGGTGCGATTTTAAAAAAGCATCCGCAAAAGAATGTGAATGAATTGAGCTGATCTGATCAGGTGGGACTGATCGATGCCATTGGAAAATGTTTCCATTCCCATTTTTTGGATGGGATTTTCGGGTTCAAATTCTCTCCCATTTTCAAGTGCTTTTGCCCCCCGTTTAACAATTTTTTGGCGACTATTTTTGTGGATCGTTTCAATTTTTTTAGAATTAAATATTTGCCGGCTATATTTTTTAAATGGCTTGGCTTTAAATTTTGGTACTTTTCCATTATGCGGCCGCACCCCAAATTGTTTTCTTGGAGAAATTTTCTAGTCATTTCATTAAACTATGCTGGTAAAGGTTTACGAAATTGTGGACCATTTTGACTATATTTGTCAATGTCCACCGATGACATTTAAGCTCAGAGTGCGGCTTTTATGCCTCCTAAATAATTTTTTTTGCACAAAACTGGCACTTTTCTCCCTTTTTTTTTTAAATTTGGGGTGCGGTCGCACAATGGAAAAATACCTTAATTTTGGCCAAATTTGCCATATAAAAATTTTGGCCAAATTTGCCACATAATTTGCCTTTAATTTAACATTTGTAGTCCGGCTAATGACTATTGTATACAGTTCGTTCACTCCAACATGGGTATTTCCATATTCAATTTTCAGTACAAATGCCATTATTTAATATGTTGGGTCGGCAATTTGCCCAAAGCAAAAATTTAAAAAAATGGGGGAGAAATTGTACAAAATTATGCCGATGTTGAGTAAGTGTAGTGTTTTGTGAATTCTGTGAAGGGCACAATCAAAGACAGGTCAACAATAAATATTGTATTTAAGGATGGACAAAGCAATCATTTATCATTCTTCCAATTCAGAAAATATTTTATGACTCATTTTGCAATAAAATTTCATTATTATTATCATTTTTAAATTCTATTTTGGATTATTAATTAAATATAATTTTTGGACCCAAGTTTTTGCATTAAATTCAGCCATTCATTTAACATTTAATAGTTCCATCATTTCAAAAATTATTCTGATTTGTTGCTTAATTATTTGTTAAATGAAATACTTTAAATTTTTTCAAAATATTTTTTTTCAAATTTATATTTTAAGTTTTTGCTCGTGTTTTTTTTTTATCATTTTTGATAAAATTTAAAAATTTTTCTCAATAAATAAAAAGATGATTCACCATTCTCTGTCCCTTTAATGCCTCATTTTTCGTCCATTTCTTAATTAATTCTTTATAATTTTAAGGTTTTTCCTCCATCATTTAGTTTTAAGCAATTTTACCCACAAAAAATGTCTGCTGATGATAATTTTATTGTGAATGAATCTTACAACGACACACGTAAAACTGAAAAAATTACATTGCCTAATTATTTCCTAATTAATTAATTGCCAAATTAAGTTTGGCCTGCCAGTATTGGGGACTCCGATTTGTTGAACAAAAGTGCCATCCCGTGCTGGAAAAGGATAAAATTTTGGCAAAACATTGCAGGCACTTTGCTCATCCTGCTGTTGATTGGTCTTCTTTTTGTGGTAGTTTTAGATTTTCACAATTTTTTATTCCAAAAATTCTTATAAAAATATTTTGGCCATTTTTTTGTTGTAAATATTTTGAGAAATACAAAAGCAATTAGTGGAATTAAAGAAAACATAATATAAAAATTTCAAAATTTTCAGCGATTTTCCTAAAAACAAAAAATAGAAATCGGTTGATTAATTTATTTTTTCTTTGCTTTATTTATTTATTTTTAAATAATAAAAACTTTCAAATTTAATATTTTGTTTAAAAATGAAACTTTGTTATTTTTCAGGGACTTTTTACCGTACGAACGCCGACAAATGCCGCACATTCAAATGCGACTACGGTAATAAATTGCGAAAAAAGCAATTTTAAAATTTAAAACAATTTGCAGGCCATTATCAACGCAATGACTGAACTTACGAAAAATGTGGCCCAATTGGAGCAACAACAGGTGAAATATACATAATTATACAAAATATAATATTTTTTAATTTAAATTCCAATTTTTCCGCAGGCAATGGACAAATTGGCTAATGCCAAAGAAATTCAGGTGCTAATTATATAATTAAATTACAATTTTTTGGGGTCATAGTAAAAATAAATTTGCTTTTTACAAAAATCATTCCAAAATTGAAATTTCGATTTATTTTTTATAACTTTTAAACTCTTTAATGCCATGGTGATAAATTTTGGCATATTTTCAGTCGCTTCTCAGCGCAGCGATCGACGAAAAAATGGCCCATTTTTTGTTGGTGGCATTTTTTCTGATCATCGCCGTTGGCCTTCTGCAGCTGATGATCAAAGGAATTGCCGACAAAATTTTGATGCGATTTGGGGGGAACAATGGAAAAGGGAAGGAGGAGGAAGAAATGGTGGAAGAAAATGGAAGAGGAGGAGAAGGAGGGGAGGAAGGAAGACGGGAGGAAGAAGCAATTTTGGAGGAGAATGATGGGGAAGAGGAGGAAAAAGAAGAGGAAAATGAGGAAGAGGAAGAGGAGGAAGAAGAAGAAAAGGAGGAGGGTGGAGTGGAAGGACTTTTTGAGGAATTGGAAGAGGAAAAGGATGAAATGGAGGAGGAAGAAGAAGAGGGAGAGAAGGAGGAAGACGAAGATGGAGAAGAGGATGAAGAAGAAGAAAAGAGGATGAACCGGAGGCATTTTTGGAGGAATTGGAAGGGCCAACGGATGAAATGGAGGAGGAAGACGAAGATGAAGAAGAGACGGAAGAAGAGGAGGGATTTGACAATGAGGAGGAGAAGCAAGAGACGGAGCAGAAGGCATTGGGAGGAAAGAAGGGCCCAATTTTGGTGAGTAGCAATTAAGCCACCATTTTTGCCAATGGCAAAAATGGAAAATGCCAATTTGGCCAAATTTATGGCCCCGTTTTTTCAGCAACAACCGGCGGCAAAGTCAAAGAAGGCGACGAAAGAACGAAGCTTTTCATGCACTCTTTGCACAAAGAGTTTTGAATGGCCCTCAAAATTGAAGGTGCATGTGCGCGTCCACACCGGCGAGAAGCCTTTTGGGGTAATAAAAATAAGATAAAAAAAATGTATTTTTAATAAATTAATAATAATAATAATAAAATGATTAACGGATTTGGATTTTGCATTTTATTTTAGATATTTTTTTTAATTTTATTATTATTTCTTTTTTTCAAAAACAGTGCGAATTTTGTGGCAAAGCATTTGTACAGAAAGGTCAGCTTGACCGTCATCGGCGAGTTCATACGGGCGATCGTCCCTATGAGGTAATGTTGAACATTTTTTTCCCCAAAAAAACAGTGCAACTTTTGTGGACAGCTGATTTGTTTTTTTTTAAACGGACAAAAATTGTTTAAATTAAAAAATTAAAATTATTTTAAAAATATGTTTTTAATGAGTGTGTTGACAGACTTGGATTTGAATTTTATGGATTTGGATTTAATTTTTTTAAATTAAATAGTGCGAGTTTTGTGACATGGCATTTGCTCAACAGAATCAGCTTGACTCTCATCGGCGCATTCATACGGGCGAACGGCCTTATAAAGTAAATTGAAAATTTGTTGTATTTTTACGGATTTGGATTTATTTGAAAAAAAGATGGAAACATCCGAAATGGATGAGTCAATTTGAAAAATTCACACATTTATTGACATGTTTTTCCAATTTTTGGCAACTTTTTTAGCAACTATTTAGATACCTACCTATTTTGCGATTTTTAGCACCTAAAAATCCGTTCCCTGTTAATAATAAAAAAGATTATTTATTTAAATATTTTTTAATTTTAAAATAGTGCACTGATTGTGGGAAAACATTTGCGCATTCGAACACTTTGGTCATTCATCGGCGCACCCACACCGGCGAGAAGCCGTACAAAGTGAGTTATGGATTTGCGGTTTAAAAAAATAAATAAATAAATTTGAGATTTATTTTTTATTTTTTATTTTTAAATTATTTTTTTTTTTTCAAAATAGTGTGAATTGTGTGGACAGCGATTTGTTCAAAAGGGTCATCTTGACGATCATCGGCGCAAGCACACCGGTGAGAAACCGTACAAGGTGAGTTGTGGATTTGAGGATTTAAAAAAAAAAATTTTTTGATTCATTTTTAATTTTATAATAATTTTTGATTTTTCTTAATTCTTATAAAATTTAATTAATTAATTTTCTGATCAATTTAGTGCACCGAATGTGGCAAAGCTTTTTCTCAGACAGGCCATTTGCGTAAGCATTTGAACAACAAAAAAACAAAGTGCGGGAAGAAATGATGGAATTTGTAATTTGATTTAATTGTTGTGGTTAAGCCATTTTTGTTGTCGTTTTGTTTTTGGCACTTTTTCCATAATTTATTTTTCTTTTTAATTTATGGTATAAAAATATCACTACTTCTCTTTTTTTTCCAATCATTCGGACGGATTTGTAAAAACTTCCCTTTATAAAAAATAATGTTTAGCATTTAGTTAAATTAAATTTAATTTTAAATTAATTTTTACATTTTCCTATATTTTTCCATAACCTTTTCTCTCATTTTATTGAAATAAAAATAATAATCAAAAAAATTAGAGATCACACACAACGAAATATGGAATCAGAAGAAAATTTAAAGAAGTGCAAAAAAGACTAATTTGACATTTTGGCATACTTAAAATAAAATTCGGATGCCAACATTGGCATTTTTTATTTTAAAAATTGCCGTTTTCTCATTCTCTCTCTCTCTTATTGCTTTCATCAGTTTCTCTGGTGTTGTTGCTATTCTTCACTGCTTCTGTTTTGTTCCGTGGAATTTTGCGCAAATTTTGTTGGCATTGGCACCGCAATTGGTACTGAATCGGCCGATGATGGCGACGGTGCCAATGCCGATGATTGTGCCGAAGGCTCGTGTTGTTGAAAATGGGCGAACAAAGCAATGAAACGGTGCCAACAATGGGTCACAGACAAATGAATGTTCAACAGCCATAACTGATCAGATAAAAAAAAGTGATCAGAGAATTTGCAAAAAAATAAGATTTGACAATAAAAAAAAATTGGCATAAAATGGGGCAAAATATTTAATCTAATAATTACTGTAAAAATATATTTTTTTTAAATATCCTAGGTTTTAGAAATTTTAAAAATTAAACAAATTCATAAAAAATTCTATTTTTTTCACCCTCGGGGCCATCTGAATCCCCAATTTTCTAATTTTCTACATCTTTCATTGGTCCCATTAAATATTCGCGCATCTTTCAATTCATTTTCTCTAAAATTACTTAATAAATCAATTGGATCGGATAATGAATGAATGGACTCCATTTTTCATTCATTTTGCCAATGGCCAAATAATCTGTGCCATTTCGCCCATTTTTGGAGTCTATCGGTTAAATCCACGGCATTTTCCACCACAGGTCAACATTCTCTCCACTCGCCTCCTTCGTCCATCCCATTGCTTATCCCTCTTCTGTTAAGTACCGTTCACTTAAAAATGGCGTCGTTTTGTTGCCCTTTGATCATTGGTCCTTAATTGGCCCTAATTGCGCCATTTACCCCTCCCCAATTACACGCCCCATCACCGCTAGTCGCCCATCTTAAGTACCGTTCACTTAAAAATGGCGTCGTTTTGTTGCCCTTTGATCATTGGTCCTTAATTGGCCCTAATTGCGCCATTTACACCGCCCTAATTACACGCCCCATCACCGCTAATCGCCAATTCCGCAATCCATTAGTCACTCATTTCATTCTTCTTTTTCCAATATACGGCTTTTTTGAATTCGCGCACATTCATTAAATAAGTACCAACCATTTAGCATTTATTTTTCTGTTTGCATACTGTAATTTATACTGTAAAAATTACGCCTATAAAAATTGGTTGTGCTTTTTAAGTACCGGGATTTTGAAAAAATTTAGTATTACGTGAAAAGATTTGTTGCTCATTTTCATATTACCTTAATAATATTCGCTCTCTGCAATTAGGGCCCCCTTTGATCAGTGGTCACTAAATGGCTCTATTTGCGAAAAAATTTGTTGCTAAACTTTCCTATTAATTACCCATTCAACGTCAATTAGTGCCTCATTTTTTTGTCAAGGTGTCAATTTTTCTAATTTATATTTTAGTTTTTGCTCAGGATTTTTAATCATTTTTTTCTCAATTCATTAGTGATGACCTCACCACTCTTTGTCCATTTAATGCCTCATTTTTCGTCTATTTCTTAATTATTTGTTTTTAATTTTAAGATTTCTCTGCCATTTCTTTTTTCGTAATTTTAACCCAAAAAATGTCTGCTGATGATCATTTTGTTGTGAATGATTCTTTCAACGACACAAGTAAAATTCACAACTAAATAAATTTAATTATTAATTAATTGCCTAATTAATTAAGTGTGGCCCGCCAGCATTGGGGGCGGCGAATTTGTGGGCAAAAAGGACGTCATCTCATGGTGGAAGAAGCTCATTTTGTTGCTCATTTCGCTGCTTGGACTTCTTTTTTTGGTAAGTTTTGCGTTTTCATTTTTCAGAATTTTACAAAAAAAAAAATTCAGTTAAAAAAATGAATTTTTTTAATTTTAGGCACTTTTTATTACTGAACGCAGACCATCGATGGATTCGCACCAGGGCTGTGCGAAAATCACAAAAAAATTTTTTCGTATACGAAAACGAAACGAAAAAGTGAATTCGATACGAAAACGAAACACGAAACGAAAAAAAATATTTTGAAAACCGAAAACGAAACACGAAACGAAAAAATTTTGACGGACGAAAACGAAACACGAAAACGAAAAAATAAACATTTTCGTACGAAACGAAACGAAAAAACCGAAAATTTTTTGAACTTATTTCAATCATAATTAAGAAACACAAAACTTTAAAATTGTATCCTCTAACTGAAGGAATGAAGATCCTAGTAGGTGGAAAAGCTAATGTGGCTCTAGGACAGGGGTGCGACCAAAAAATTTTTAAAATAAAGAACATCAATGACAAAAAATAAGATTTAGGGTCAAAAAAGGCAATCTTGCAAAATTGGTTCGAATCAGTTAATATATAATTTTTTCGATAAAAAAATATATTAAAATGTTATGTTTTTCACATCCTATTATGGATTTTAACAATTTTTGGGGAAGAAATTATCAAATCGTCCATTTCGGTGAAACCGTGCTGAAAAAAAAAGATTTTCAAACATTTTTTTGCGGTGTATTTTTTTTTACAAATTGATGAATGGGAAGTGGGTCCGGCGGCGCCGATAGGCGACGCCAAGAAAATTTTTGAAAATTTGAGTGCTATTTCATAGCAGATTTTCTATTAAAATCGGTAAAAACATGATTAAAAATCGGTAAAATAAAGTGCGGTCATGCGGGATCGAACATTAATGCACAGCATAAAATAAACCTGCTGTTTTCACCACTAAACTACAATACTTAAATAATAAAACTTATTATTTCTTACCAAAAAAGTCATTCTTAAGGGTGTAAATATTTTCGTCTTTTTCGTAAAATATTGCTCTGACGAAAACGAAAACGAAACGAAAATCCAAAATTTTAAAAACCGAAAACGAAACACGAAACGAAAAACAAAATTTTGAAAACCGAAACCGAAAACGAAACGAAAAAACTTTAGCGGACGAAAACGAAACACGAAAACGAAACTAAAAAAGTGCCGAAAATGTAGGACGAAACGAAAACGACACGAAATTTCGTCCAGCCCTGATTCGCACTTAATTGAACTTGAGAAAAATTTAGCAAAGAAAATCGACAGAATTTACGAAAAACTGGGCCAACAGGAAGAAAAGGTGAATAAATTTTTAAGGGTAAAATAATTGGACGGGGGCCTATAAAAATTTTGAATAATTTTTTTAAAAATAAATTAGATGGCTTTTTAATCCCAAATTTTTCAAATTTTTAGTCATTTCTCAGTGCAACAAATGAAAGAATTGTCCATTTTTTGCTTTTGGCATTTCTTCTGATCGCCGCCGTTTGCCTTGCGCTTTTGCTGATCAAATCAATTGTCGACCAATTTTTGAAGCAGAAATTTGGGCAAAACAACAACACGACAAATGAGGAGGAGGAAAAGGAAGAAAATGGCAGAAGAGGAGAGAAAGGAGGACGAGAGGAGGAGGAGGCAATTTTGGAGACAAATGATGGGGAAGAGGAGGAGGAAGGAGAGGAAAACGAGGAAAAAGAAGAGGAGGATGGAGTGGAGGCATTTTTGGAGGAATTGGAAGGGCCAACGGATGAAATGGAGGAAGAAGAAGAGAGAGAGGAGGAAGAGAGAGAGGAGGAAGAGGAAAGAGAGAGAGGAGGAGGAGGAATTTGACAGTGAGGAGGAAGAGAAGCGTACGACGGAACAGGATGAGGCATTGGGAGGAAAGAAGGGCAGAATTTTGGTGAGTAAAAACAAAAAAATATTGCCGAAAAAAATGCCAATGCACTAATTTATGGGATCCATTTTTCTAGCAGCGACCGATGGCACAACAAAAGAAAATGGCATACAAAAAACGGATTTTTTGCGCGCATTGTCCAAAAGCATTTCGGTGGCCTTATGAACTGAAAAACCATCAGTACATTCACACTGGCACTGGTCCGCATCAGGTGGAGAGTTACAAATGGAGTATAATTGTACATACTAATAATGATAATTAATGTATTATTTTTAATTAAAGTGCAAATTTTGTGGGCGAAGATTTGCGGAGAAAGGAACTCTGAACACCCACATCCGCACTCACACGGGCGAGAAGCCATTTGTGGTGAGTTAGTTACGGATTTGTGATTTTTGAATTTTATTATTTCTTTTTTTTTCAAAAACAGTGTGAATTTTGTGACAAGGCATTTGCTCAGAGCTGTAATCTTGACTCTCATCGGAGCATTCATACGGACGACCGTCCCTATAAGGTGAGTTGAAAATTTTGTTTTTTTAAATTTAAAATTAAATAAATTAATTTTACATTTTCAATTTTTGCCAAAAACAGTGCCGCTTTTGTGAACAGCGATTTGTTCACAACTCATATCTGAAAGTCCATCTGCGCAAGCACACCGGTGAGAAACCGTACGGGGTGAGTTGTGGATTTGAGGATTTAAAAATATATAATTTTAATAATTTGCATTTTTGTTATTTTTTACAAAATAAAAATAAATAAATTTCTGATCATTCAGTGCACCGAATGTGGCAAAGCTTTTGATCGGGCAAGCAGTTTGCGTGGGCATTTGAACAACAAAACAAAGTGCGCAAAGAAATGATCAAATGGAATTTGTTTAATTGCTTCAGGCGTTTAAATGTTTTTTTTTGTATCTTTTCCATTATTTATTTGTTTTGTTTTTTTGTACATTTTTATTTTTTATTTTTTGTTGTATAAAATATCAATCATTTCTCATCCATCTCAATCGTTCGAATGAGTTTTTTAATTTATTAATTAGCACAAATTAAGGAAATTGAATCATCTATGATTTAAAAGCAATAATGAGGATAAGTAATATTATTCATTACTCAGAAAAAAAACATTTGTAAATGCAATGTATTTTAACATTAATATTCAATAAAATACTAAAAAATTTTTAAATCAAAATTTTTAAACAATAATACATTATTTAATTCTGATTATTTATTATTATAAAAACGGAAAAAATCGCCGCGATGGCCAACATGCACTCGGCCAACCCGAGAAAATTTTGTTAAATTCCCAAAATTTTCTACAAATTGTCAAAAATTTTTGCATTTTTGAGGCTAAAATTGTGACAAAAGACCGAAAGTCGTTGCCGTAGAATGGACTGCGTTTCCCATTCATTTTGCCAATGGTTTATTATTGAATTGCGCTGATTTTTGGTGTCCATCGGCAAATTCGCAGCATTTTCCACCCGGGCCATTCTGTCCACCTGCCTCCATCGTCATTCCAATTGCTTAACCATCCTCTGACCCACCCGTTCCGTTTCCTTAAAAATGGCGTCGTTTTGTGTGTTTTTTGATCACTGGTCACTAATGAGCCTTAATTGTGCCATTTATCCCTCTCCAAAACGCCCATCACACTAATAGCCCCAACCACACACACATTAGTAACTGTCATTCCATCATTTTCCTCCAATTTTTTAGCTTTTTGCATTTATTTAATTGATGTAATCAAATTTCAATTAGATATTCATTCATTAAAAAATATCATTTATATTTATGTTTCTATCTACTGTCGTTTTTATACAGTAAAATCATTCGCATTTATGGGATTTTAAAAATGAGCCCAGCAATTCAAAATTGTAAATGTTTCTAATTTTTCATATTACCTTAATATGATTCGCTCATTGCAATTAGTGCCCATTTTGATCGGTATTCACTAATTAAGCCTAATTGTAAAAAATGTTTCTAAATTTCTCCAACAAAATGACCAATTCTCTGTCAATTAATGACCCATTTTTTATGTCGAAAATATTTTTTTCTAATTTATATTTTAAGTTTTTGCTCAATATTTTCTCAATTAATTATTTAGTGATGGTTCATCACTCTCTCTCTGCCCTTTTAATGCCTAATTTTTCGTCTATTTCTTAATTAATTTGTTTTTAATTTTAAGGTTTTTCTCTGCCATTTATTTTTTCGCAATTTTACCCCAAAATGTCTGCTGATGATAATTTTGAAGTGAATGAATCCTTCAACGACACAAGTAAACTGATGAAAGAAATTACATTGCCTAATTAATTAATAATTTTGATTGCTTAATTAAGTATGGCCCGCCAGCATTGGGTGTGCCGATTTGATGAACAAAAATGCCATTCCGTGGTGGAAAAGAATGGCATTTTGGCGCAACACTGCTGTCATTTTGCTTATTCTGCTGCTTGGCCTCCTTTTTGTGGTCGTTTTGAATTGTTTTTTTCAATTTGACTTTAATTCCATAAATTTTTACAAAAATATTTCGACCATTTTTTTATAAATATTTTTGTAAATAAAAATCATCGAAGAAAAATAATTTAAAAAAAACCATTTTCAGTTAATTGGCAAAACGGCAACTGAACTTACGGAAATTGTGACTGAGAAAATGGACAGAATTTACGTCAAATTGGAGCAACAACAGCAGGTGAAAAAATGATTAGGTATATAAAATCTAAAAACAATTGTTTAAATTCCGCAGGCAATGGACAAATTGGCAAATGCAAAGGAAATTCAGGTGCTAATTATGTAATTAAATTACAGTTTTTTGGGCTATTTTTCAAAAATATTCCAATTAATTTTGATTATAAATTTATTAATTTCTTATAATTTTAAAATTCTAAAATGCCATTGTGCCAATCTCTTACGAAACCCTAAAAATAACTTTTGCACATTTTCAGTCGCTTCTCAGCGCAGCGATTGACGAAAAATTGTCCTATTTTTTGTTGATGGCATTTTTTCTGATCATCGTCATTGGCCTTCTGCAGCTGATGATCAAAGGAATTTCCGACAAAATTTTGATGCGATTTGGGCGGAACAATGGAAAATGGAAGGAGGAGGAAGAATTGGTAGAAGAAAATGGAAGAGGAGGAGAAGGAGGGGAGGAAGGAGGACGAGGGGAGGAGGCAATTTTGGAGACAAATGATGGGGAAGAGGAGGAGGAAGGAGAGGAAAAGGATGAAGAGGGAGAGGAAGAAGAAGAGGAAAAGGATGAAGAGGGAGAGGAAGAAGAAGAGGAAAAGGAGGAAGAAGAGGAAAAGGAGGAAGAAGAGGAAAAGGAAGTGGATGAACGAGAGGAATTTGTTGGTGTAGGGGTTGAGGAAGAAGAAAAAGAGGAGGAGGATGGAATCGAGGCACTTTTGGAGGAATTGGAAGTGGCAACGGATGAAGAGGAGGAAGAAGAAGAGGGAGAGGAGGAGGAGGAATTTGACAGTGAGGAGGAGAAGCGGGAGACGGAAAGCGAGGCATTGGGAGGAAAGAAGGACAGAATTTTGGTGAGCAACAATAAATACACCTGTTGCCAATAGAAAAAATGCCAATGGTCACAAGTAATTTTGAGTGGCCCTTAAAATTAAAGAGTTAATTAATGAATATTTTTCTTAATTAATTTTTATGGCCCCGTTTTTTCAGCAACAACCGGCGGCAAAGTCAAAGAAGGCGACGAAAGAACGACGCTTTTCATGCACTCTTTGCACGAAGAGTTTTGACCGGCCCTCAAACTTGAAGAGACATGTGCTCATCCATACGGGCGAGAAGCCTTTTGGGGTAAACAAAAATATAGCACAAAATATATGGGATGGATTTAAATTTTGGGTTTTTGAAGAATTTTATTTTTTGTTTCAAAAATCATTGTGCATTTTGTGGGCGAATGAATGGTTTGGTCGGAAACCCATTTCTGAAGAAGTGAATTTTGCGTACTCTTATGGCCAAAAAATGTATGTGTTCTGAATTAAATAATTTTAAAAAAATTGAGTTTTTGAAATAAAAATTAATTTCTTTTATATTTTTAATTAAAGTGCGAATTTTGTGGGCTGACATTTGCGCAGAAAGGAGTATTGAATAGACACCTCCGTACACACACCGGTGAGAAACCGTACGAGGTGAGTTACGGATTTTGATTTTATGAATTTTATATTTTACGGATTTGGATTTTATGAATTTAATTGGTTTTTTTTTTCAAAAACAGTGCGAATTTTGTGACAAGTCATTTGCTCAAAAGAGTCATCTTGATTATCATCGGACTATTCACACGGATGACCGTCCCCACGTGGTGAGTTGAAAATTGGGTTTTTTTTAATTTTGTGGAAATTCCCGGCCCCAAAAAATTTAGGTAATTTTTCGGGGAATAACGAAATTTAGAGTTGATTGTAAAAAATGTAACTTTCCATTCTTTCATTTTTCCCCTCATTTTTCCAACACTTTCATTTAATTTTTTCTTTTTTTTGAAAAATGGGTTTTTTAAATAAAAATTAATTTCTTTTATATTTTTAATTAAAGTGCAAATTTTGTGAATTTAAAATTTGTGGTTGCACTCTCGCTCCCCCCCCCCCCCCTTAGGCTATTTTTCGGAGAATAACGATTTGTTTTGATTAAAAATGTGGAAAATTTTCTGATTTTTCCCCTCATTTTTCCAACAATTCCTTCAATTCTTTCTTTTTTAAAAAACTTAATTTTTACATTTTTCCCAAAAACAGTGCGATTTTTGTGGACAGCGATTTGTTCTCAGCTCACATCTGAAAGTTCATCGGCGCAAGCACACCGGTGATAAACCGTACGGGGTGAGTTGTGGATTTGCGGTTTTTTTTTTAATATTTAAAATTTATTTATTTTTTTTTTTAAATTTTATAAATAATATGGATTTTTATTAAAACATACATTGAATTAAATTTGTGATCAATTCAGTGCACCAAATGTGGCCGAGGATTTGCTAAGAAAGACCATTTGCGTAGGCATTTGAACAACAAAAAAACAAATTGCGAAAAGAATTGAAGGAATTGGAATTTGATTTAATTGTTGTTGGTTAAGCCATTTTTATGATTGTTTTGATTTTTGCGCATTTTCCATTATTTGTTTTTTTTTTCATTTATTTTTCACTCATTTTTATTTTTTGTATTTGTTTTTGTAAAAAATGTCTCATCCATTCCAATCATTTATGTAGATGGATTTTTTAATTTATTAATTAGTAAAAATTAAGGAAAATTATCATTCATAATTTAAAAGCAGAATGATTATCAATTATTAAGGTAACAATTCAATATTCAAAACTAAAACATTTTTTTAATGCAATTTATTTTATCATTTAATATTTAAATAAAATATGAATTTTTTATTTAAAATTAAAAAATAACTGTATTTTTATTAAATTTATAAAAAACGCCGCGGTGGTTAAATTTTTTTAAAGTGGCCCAAAAACTGAGACCAATTCATGTTTTCATCAGACAGACAGATCGGATGGACGATATTATGCAGATAAAAAACGATATTCAGTGTGTGTATATATGCCATTTAAAAATGCCATAAATGGGCCGGCCATGTGCCGTTCGACGGGATTTTGTTTATAGGTTTTCTTAGCCAAATCCGACAAACCCGGAATTGCTTTCGTTGTCTCTGTACGACTTCATTCCCGAATCATGGGAAAATTCGCGTCTTGTTAAGGCCCTCGGTCTCGACTTTTAGTAAGAGTTCATTCCCGAGTTTTGGTAGAGTCTTTTCAGCAAAAATAAATCCAAGTTTTGGCCAAGAAAATGCTAAAATTGCCCCGATTTTGTAAGGTTTGATTTTATTTAAAAATACAAATTTTTTAAATAAACTCGTTAAAAATTCCATTTTAAATAAAAGACCAAAAGTCGTTGCTATAGAATGGACTCCGTTTTCCATTTTGCCAAGGGCTAATTAATGAATGCCATTGCACTAATTTTTGGTGTCCATCGGTCGCGTCGCACCACGGCATTTTTCACCAAAGGCCAACATTCTCTCCACCACCACAATCGTCCATCCCCATTGCTCCTCCTATACGTCCACTGCCGTTCACTTAAAAATGGCGTCGTTTTACGTGTCCTTTGATCACTGGTCACTAATTGGCCCTAATTAGGTCATTTATTCGCCCCCCCTTCCCCCATTACAAGACCATCCTCACTAATTGCCTATCACCGCCCATTAGTCACTCATTCCTTCTTCTGCCCACAATATTCAGTTTTTACTTTTTTTTTAATTTGGGTAATTAATTAAAAAAATATATCATTTATATTTAAATTTACCCACCTACTGTAATTTATACAGTAAAACTTGTGCGCAACTCTCAATAATTGTGCCCCATTGCCCAATTTTTTCTCGGTTTATCAAAACAATTTTTAATTTTTTTCGATTTAATTTTACTTTATAAAAATTTAGCTTTTTCATTTTTTTCATTGGACTTTTTTAACATTTCCGCAAAAAAATGTCTTCTTCTGCTGATTCAATTTTTGAGCTCCATCAATCCTTCAACGACACAAGTAAAATACAATGAAAAATTAATTAGTTCATTAATTAATTGCCTAATTAATTAAGTGTGGCCCGCCAGCATTGGGGGCGGCGAATTTGTGGGCAAAAAGGACGTCATCTCATGGTGGAAGAAGCTGTCATTGTGGCGAAACTTTATTTGCATTTTGTTGGTCATTTCGCTGCTTGGCCTTCTTTTTTTGGTAAGTTTTGCGTTTTCATTTTTCGGAATTTTACAAAAAAAGATTCAATTAAAAAATAAATTTTTTTTTTAATTTTAGGCACTTTTTATTACTGAATGCAAACCGTCGATGGATTTGCAATTAATTGAACTTGAGAAGAATTTAGCAGTGAAAATGGACAGAATTTACGAAAAACTGGGCCAACATGAGGTGATTAATTTTTTTAGGAGTCAAATTGGACGGGGGCCTAAAAATTGGAAAAATATTTTTTAAAATATGAAAAATTTTAAATTGCAATTTCCAAATTTTTCAATTTTCAGTCACTTCTAATCGCAACTGATCAAAGAATTGTCCATTTTTTGCTTTTGGCATTTCTTCTGATCACCGGCGTTTGCTTTACACTTTTGCTGATCAAAGCAATTGTTGACCAATTTTTGAAGCAGAAATTTGGACAAAACAGCGACACAACGGATGGGGAAGAGGAAAAGCGCACTGAAGAGAAGGAGGAAACGGAAGAAAATGGCAGAAGAGGAGGAGGAGAGAAAGGAGGACGGGAGGAGGAAGCAATTTTGGAGGAAAATGATGGGGAAGAGGAGGCTGAAGAAGAGGAAGAAAAGGAAGAGGATGAACGAGAGGAATTTGTTGGGGAAGAGAATGAGGACGAAGAAAAAGAGGAGGGTGGAATGGAGGCATTTTTGGAGGAATTCGAAGGGACAACGGATGAAGAGGAGGAAGAAGAAGAGGGAGAGGAGGAGGAGGAATTTGACAATGAGGAGGAGAAGCGGGAGACGGAGCAGAAGGCATTTGGAGGAAAGAAGGACAGAATTTTGGTGAGCAACAATAAATACACCATTTTTGCCAATGGCAAAAAATGG
Organism: Heterodera schachtii; assembly: GCA_023374025.1. Taxonomy (NCBI): domain Eukaryota; kingdom Metazoa; phylum Nematoda; class Chromadorea; order Rhabditida; family Heteroderidae; genus Heterodera; species Heterodera schachtii. The sequence goes on from SIJG01000132.1 coordinate 79,526, forward strand.
AAAATGCCAATTTGGCCAAATTTATGGCCCCGTTTTTTCAGCAACAACCGGCGGCAAAGTCAAAGAAGGCGACAAAAGGACGACGCTTTTCATGCACTCTTTGCACAAAGAGTTTTGACCGGCCCTCAAACTTGAAGAGACATATGCTCATCCACACAGGCGAGAAGCCATTTGTGGTGAGTTACAGATCTTACATTTTAATAAGTAAGATAAAAAAAAATGCAATTTTTATTATCTTTGAACGGAGTAAAGACCGTTTAAGTTTAAAAAAGTAAATTATTTTCTAAGTTTTTTTTTAACAAATGGAGTAATTAAATAAATAATAACAATAATTAATTTTACTTATTTTTTAATTAAAGTGCGAAATGCGATGGATTAAAATTTTGGATTTTTGAAGAATTTTTTTTTTTTAATGAAATTTTGTTTTTTCACTTTATTTTCCCTCATTTTTCCATCACTTTCAAAATATAGCCCAAAGATTAGTGTCAGACCGACTATTAATGAATTTTTAAAATATTATTTTTAGCACCCGTCAAAATGTTTATATTTTAAGAAAACAAAAATTTTCAAATAATTTTAAACGATGAATTTACAATTCGCACGAACGAGAAGTCATTTAAGGTACAGAAAAACATATAGCCCAAAGTGTATGTGATGGATTTAAATTTTGGGCTTTTGAAGGTTTTATTTTTTGTTTTGGTTGTAAAATGAGATTTAATTTTATTTTCCCTTATTTTCCAACACTTTCATCATTTTACATTTTCCCCCAAATGCGGTGAGTTATGGGATTTGAAATTTAAAAAAAAAACGAATTTTATTTTTAATAATAAAAAAATTATTTTTTAACTATTTTTTAATTTTAAAATAGTGCACTGATTGTGGGAAAACATTTGCGCATTCGAACACTTTGGTCAATCATCTGCGCACCCACACCGGTGAAAAACCGTACAAAGTGAGTTACGGATTTGGATTTTATTTTGGCGGATTTGGATTTTTTGACTTTTTTTTATTTCTTATGCAAAAAATAATGCAATTTTTATGGCATGGCATTTCTCAAAAGTGTCAGCTTTTGACTCTCATCATCGACATATTCATACTTTACATTTTTTCCCCAAAAAACAGTGTGACTTATGTGGACAGCGATTTGTTCAAATCTCACATCTGAAGGATCATCTGCGCATTCACACCGGTGAGAAACCGTACAAGGTGAGTTGTGGATTTGTGTTTAAAAAAAATTTAAAATAAAAAACGAATTTCATTTTTAATAATCAGGTAACGGATTTTTAGGTTTTTGCCTAATTTTTTTTTTTGCTGATAGCATTTGCTGAGATAAGCGCAAAAAACCCATTTTCTTCAATCACTTTTCGATCTAAATTTTTTTTTTCAAAAAATACACCCCCCTAAGAACCGATTTTTCAAAAAGCAAAAATTCTAGCCATGATTTGGCGAACAATAAAAAAATTTTACGCCTGAAAATCTTAAAATTAATATTATTTAGAATTATTCAACCGAAATGAGTCAATTTGAAAAATTCACACATTTATTGACATGTTTTTCCAATTTTTTTTTGACAACTTTTTTAGCAACTATTTAGATACCTACCTATTTTGCGATTTTTAGCATCTAAAAATCCGTTCCCTGTTAATAATAAAAAGATTATTTATTTAACTATTTTTTAATTTTAAAATAGTGCACTGATTGTGGGAAAACATTTGCGCATTCGAACACTTTGGTCATTCATCGGCGCACCCACACCGGTGAAAAACCGTACGAGGTGAGTTACGGTTTTATAAAGTATATATATATGTATATATAATTTTTTTTTTCTACAAAGAATTTGCTTTTTTAGAGGAAAGACAATTTAATAATTTTTTTAAATATTATTTTTTGTTGTTTTTTTTTACAATTTAAATTTGGTGCTTTAAAATTTAAAAATACTAACAAAGTAAAGCCCAATAAATTGACTTTAAAAAATAAGAATTAAATTTCTGATCAATTCAGTGCTCTGAATGTGGCCATGGATTTGCTCAACTAAGCAATTTGCGTGGGCATTTGAACAAAAAAATAAAGTGCGGAAAAAAATGATGGAATTTTGAATTTGATTTAATTGTTTTTTGGTTAAGCCATTTTTGCTGTCGTTTTGTTTTTGTTTTTTGCACCTTTTCCATTATTTATCTGTTTTTTTTTAACATTTATTTTTCATCATTTTTTTTTTTGTAATTTATCGTATAAAAAATATCACTCTTTCTTCCATTTGTCCCCTAAATATGCCATTGGTGCGCTAATTAATTGAAGCGGTGGAGGAATGAAATTTATATGAAATAAAAAATCCCAAAAATAATGTCATTATCATCGGATGGCCTTGGACGAACAACGCAAAATGCTGCCGCCAAAAATCTTTGAAAATAAAAATAATATTAGGGCAATTGATTAGTAAAAAAATTAAAAAAATTATATTCTTTTTTCATATTTCAATAAAAAAATTTTATTTTTAAATGAATAAAAATTTGGGAAAAATCGGTAAAAAAAATTACAGTAACAAAAATATGAGCAATACACGAAGTATGGTACGGTACAGTAGTTTTTCCGTCGAAAACTTCTTTTTATGGGTGGAAAGGGACCTGTCACAAAGGGGGGGGGGGGCTTCAACCAGGGGCAAGTGCCAGTGGGTTTCAGCGATTTTTTGGAAAATTTTTTGAAAAATATTTTTCCCGACGGCGCCTTTCTGCACCACCGGACCCCCATTTTAACTTAGGGTTTTTAATTTAGCCTATTATTTTCCTTTTTAAATTAAATTTAAAAATGAAAATTTTAGTTAAATCATTTTAAAAACATTAAAAATTTTTTAACTGATGGTACAAAATAAATTACTACACTTAACTGATAATTAGTGAACTGATCCAAAAATTTAATTTTGACCCTTTTTTATTTTGCCGCCCATTTTTGGACAATGTGCCAATGAAAACCCAGTTTCCGTCGCCATTTTTTGGCTGTTTTGTCTATTGTGAAAAAATGGGACCCATAAATTCGACCTGGCATTTTCCATTTTCCAGTTTTTTGCCTAAGATTTTTATTTTGTTGGTGCGAGAGAGTGCATGCAGCTGGTATTTTACAAAGAGACGACTAGAACATTAAGAAAATAGTGTGCCAAAACGGTGAAAATATCTCTCTAATCTGTCCCCCAATACTCCCCAGTCATTTGTCCTCTTTAAATGGGATTTGATTATATTTAAGCACATTTTTCACTGCAGTGCCAATGCGATGGCTCTCCGACGCCGTTTCCCGGCAGTTTGGAAGTATTACAGTTTTACTGTAACCATTAAGACGAATGTACGGGCGTATCATCATTATGAATGCTGTCGTTTGTCGCCGTACACCGGTTGTATTCGGTCGGAGTCGAATTGAGCTTACATCGCTTCGCTTTTTATTGCTTTTAGTTTTAAAATGCTTGTTGTTCAGGATTTGAAATCTCTCTGATCAGTTGCTGGCGATCAATATTTATTTTTTGAAAATTTAATTATTATTTTTTCGACCAAACGCTAAGGATTTGCAAATCTGTGGAGTTTTAAATTTCATCAAAATCTTAATCACCAATCCGCTAATTATCTTTTTTAAAGATTTCGGTATTTTCCCTTTTTTCATAAATGAATCACACATACAAAAATAAAAAAGTACAGTATAGCATAGCACCACACCATCCGAGGGGTCGTTTAAATAAAAAGTACAGTATGTAAATAATATTTTCGATAAAAAATGGGCGTTGGGGCGGGTAGAGAGAAAAAGTTGGCACCAGAAAATGCCGCGGACACGGCCAATGAACTCATTCATTGACCAATTAGCAAAATTAATTGAAAGTTTTCAAAATTTTCGCGTGAAAATTCTAAGGAAAATGTATTTGTAAAATCAATTTAAATGAAAATTTTCCGGGCGGCGCTGGTCAAAAACACAAAAAAGAGAAGATTAATTAACGCCAAATATGAAAGTTTAATATTTTTTAAAAATAATTTGATAATTCTAATGATATATTTTTAAAAAGAAATCTTTTTTAGTTTTAATGCGACTAATAATGAGTAAATGATTTTATGCGATAAACAAAAAATAAAAAATGAATGGAAAAATGGAGGCAAATAAATTTAAAAAGATAAATATTTTAAATTTTCTGTAACTGTTCAATCATCAATTAAAATGACTTCGGAATTTTCGTCCCCGTCCCCGACGAAGCCCCGTTTAAAAATTTCTGACTCATCAGAATTCTCATCGCCATTATCAGCAAAGCCACGCTTAAAAACGGCTGACGCCGACGACGGCAGCGACCGTTTTGGCGGATGCCGCCGAGAAGCCTCATCCCTGCTGACATGGCTGTCGTCGTTGTCGGATATCTCTTCCAGATATTCCTCAGCCCGTACGTCCGTCATCTGCCAAATTAATTTTACTGGTACACAATTGCCAGATTGCTCCAACTCTCATCTGCTGAACTCCTCCAACTGGTTTGATGCCAAGTCGTACAAAAGGGCAACTCGTACACTGTTTTTTTTGTACAAAGGCAACACGTACAATTTTAGGTTAGGCCTAGGCTTTGGCTTGCTCGGACTTACAATTAGGTCTAGGCTTAACCCTTGGCTTCATTTTGTAATTTGATTGATTTTTCTACGAATTGCCTTTGTACAACACAGCGTAAGAGTTGCCTTTTGTACGAGTTGTCATTGACCACCTCCAACTTGTTGGCATTTTTATTTATCAACGCTACCGAAACATTGGCACCAGAAAATGGGATAACCCCCAAAAATCAGAATAAAATAAACTCTTTTCTTAATTTTAAAATAAATGAAAAAACCAATTTTCGGGTCCTCATTAAATGGTGTGAAAAGAATAATTTAAAAACTTGCCTTCTTTTTGCCGAGGTCGGAGGAATATTTTTCTGCAATGTTATGCGGACGAAGAAATTTCTGCAGCTTGGTCTGTTTCAATTTGTCTTTAGCCATCACTTTGGTCCCCGGACACAAACTCGAACAAAAAGTCGAAAAGTCAAAATTTTCAAATTAGGTTTTTTCTTAAATCGGCTTAAATACGCGGAAACAAACTAAAAGCCATCAATCCTGCACTAAGAGATCATTTATGCCGTTTTTGAACAAAAAATGCTAAATTCGAAAATTTGGACTTTCAACTTTTTGTTCGAGTTCGGGTCCGGGGTTCAAAATTGGCCGAAATGGATACCAGATTTGTGGTCAGTGCCCCCGAAAACGCAAGGAACTTGTTTTTTGACAATAAAATTTTCACTGACGCATTTTCCGGGCGCCAATAGAGCAGGAGTTGCTGAATTTGTCAAATCAAAAATATGCTGGATTAAGATTTCGTCCAAGGGCGTAGGCAGGGGGGGGGGCTGGGGGGGCTAAAGCCCCCCCCCCCCCCGAAACCCAAAAAGTAAAAAATTTTCAGTAGATTTTTTTTGAAATTTTAAGCAATTTTCTTTATTTTTGTCTTTTTTTGCGGCGTGTTTTTTTTCCAAAAAATTTTTGAGTAACACTGAGGGGGGGGGGGGGGGTAGGTGGTCTCGATTAACGAAAAAAAAATTTTTTTTTTTTTTGGATCTCGAGGGGCGGGAGGGGGCTTTAACCTCCTCAGCTCCTCCCCCCCTGGCTCTGCCCTTGGCTTTAACTCTCGTATTGATTCTCAGGAAATTTCCGTTCTCGAGCAGTATTACTATTCAGGCTCTACTGCAATTTATGTGTCAATACAGAGTAATAATTGCCATAATTAGGAAAATACAATTTTAAATTATTTCATATATTTTTTTAAACAAAAAAAAATAACAGTATTTTATTGCTAAAACCCACTAAAATATAGCAAAATGCACCAATATTAATTGAGATTCTGATTTTGGACTCAGAAATATATTAAGAGCCGTCAGTCATCAAATTATTCAAATTAATAAATCATTGAATTTAGAAACAGAAAAACTGTATCTTTTTTTTGTTGAAAAAACAGTACCAATTAGGAAGTAAAATGTCCATTAATCTTATGACAAAAAATGTAATAAAACATTAAAAAATTGGCCAACAAAACTCAGTTGATGCATGATGATGATGCATGGATATTATAATAATTTATTTTAAATGAAAAATTTTAAAATTTTTTTTCATTAAATTATCCTATAACATTTTAAAGAAAATCAAAATTTTCAACAAAAAAAAAATGAATTAATAATTTTTGCTCCAATAATACTTTTGCATTTCTCGTTGTGTATGTACATATTTCTTTTTCTCCATTTACGGACCACTCACCACACAATTTTCATCACATCAGCAGAGTCATTAGCGACGTGCACAAAACAATTCCATCGATTCATTTGACCTATAAATATTTCAATGGAAATTGTTGCAATTTTATTTCACTTCTTTCACCGGTGCTGGGTCGTTACTTAAAAAACCATCATTATGAAAATTTTTGTCGAAAAATTATTTATAACTTTGCTCGAAAGCAACCAAATTTTTAATTCTTTATATCATTTGATAGCCCTAAGTGTTCTCTATCAGTCTGCAAAATTTCAAAAAATTTCGTTAAGTTTCAAAAAAGTTATAGCTCGAGGAACTCAAAAAACCTTGATTTTCGAACATTTTTGGCCATAACTTTTTTTAAACTTAATAAATTTTTTTGAAATTTTACAGGCTCATAAAGAACATTTAGATCTATCGAATGATAGCAAGGATTAAAAATTTGGTCTTTTTAGAGCAAAGTTATAAGCAAAAATTTTCATTATGATGGTTTTTTAAGTAACGCACATTATGATGGTTTTTAAGAATGACATAGCACCCTTTCACCGACCTTTTTTCTGCTATAATTAGGGCACAAAATTCCGCTTTAGGGGCCTTAATAGGGGCAAAAAAATGCCGAAATAGGGGCGTGAAAATGGTAAAATAAGGCCGAAAAAATTTGAAAAATCTGTGCTTTTTCGAATGAATTTTTTTGAAAAAAGATAAAAATCAATTTTTCTTACAGAAAAATTGAATTTTCGGCTTATTTTTTTAAATTTTTGTTCAATATTTAAAGAGAAAAAATTTTAATTGAACAATACCACCATCAGTTCATTTTGACCTATAAATATTCTTAAGTAATTGTTGCAATTTTTTCAAGTTTACTCCTCCGCCCTTTTCTGCTATAAATGATTGTTGAAAACATTTTTTAATGCCAAACCTCACTAAATCTCTAAAAAAAATCAAGAAAATTTTATGAAATTAAAAATATTTTGAAATTTAAAGAAATATTAAAATGGCAAGAAGCTAATTTTCATTTCTTGAAAAGCATTTTATTTGGCATTTTTGTTAAAAAATCCTCTATTTGAATGGCATTATTAAAGTGGCCCGATCAACTTCCCCCAACCCCCCCTAAACATGAAAAAGTAAAAATTTTAGGGAATTTTCTCGAGAATATTAATTATTAAATTTGTAAATCTACTTTACAAAAAACCGGATTGCCTTAAAAGTTGTTAATTAAAGATAGAAAAAATTATTTCATTTTCTCGAAAATAGGGGCAAGCGTCAAAAATTCATTCAGATTTTTTTTAAGAATGAAATTTTATACGAAACAGCCAACATACTTTTTTATATATAAATGAGAAATTAATAAAAAAAATATATTTAATTAGGTTATTAGAATTAATATAAACCACGACATGGACATATTTGACAATATTTAATTAGATTATTAGAATTAATATAAACCACGACATGGACATATTTGACAATTTTGGTATTGTCGAAGAAAGAATATTCTCGAATATTTCAGCCGGCGGCTACGAAAAAACCGAAACCGAAAACTGTTCAGCATTCTATACTGTATACAGTGAAGTGATCCAATTAATAAACATGTAAATTTTAATATTTATATGTATAATATTTTAAAATAACTAACAAATAAAGCCCGCCGGACGGTCCCCGGCAGTGATGGCATTCCGAGGCCTCAAAAATTTTCGGAAAACAGAATTCAGTGCCATGCCCTCCCTGGTACCTGGGACCCTGCGGGCATTTTGCTGCTTACGGGGTCACGGATTATAGAAAAACTGCTTTTTTGGTGAATTTTTTCAATTAACTTTTTAAAAATTTGAAATTTTACCTAATCCCTATAAATGAATATTTTTGTAAATGACTCATTTTCTATTGACCGATCACAAAAATCATTATGGCATTTAGCTGACAATTTTTTGAAGTGATTTTGATCCGTAATTTTGACGTTTTTGCGATTGCCCAAATTTTTTGAGAGCTCAGCTCGCGCCAATCCCTGTTAAATTTTTGAAAAATCTTAAAATATTTAAAAGAAAATTTTAAATTTACAATTTATTTAGTGAATTGAAAACATACATTTACGAGACAAAGTTGGAAATCAAGGGCATTGACCATCTGCTTGGCCCAAATGAACCGTTGGCACAAATTATTTGCTGGAAATGGGACAAAAATGGGGGACAACAGCAGATCATTGAGGTGAATTAATTTAAAAAGTTAATTGTCGAAAGCAATTAACTAATTACCCATATTTTAGTCCAAAATTCTCAAAAATGGAGCTGTGATTTGTTTCGATTATGTCGGATCAACATTTGTTATCAGAATTCTCAAAAGGCGGAAGAAGGAGTTTGATGGTGAAAAGTAATGTTTATTGGTGAAACTTTATTTCTACGATTTCTAATTTAATTTTGATTTTAAAATTCGAGTTTTTACTCTAAATATAAGAGGGATGGGCCTTTAGCCGATTTTCTTTTCGTATTTTTGGGTGAAATCTTGTGAAAATTAATTTAAATGGATTAATTTAACATTTTTGGCCAAAATTTTAATTTTTGGATTTTTAATTTTTTAATTTCCATTGATTGATATTTATCTCGCGCTTTTATTGAACATAATTTTAAGTCCATTCCCGACACCTCGCAGCTCACACGACTACGATTTGACAGTGAAAATTGGTGACAAACAGGTGAAATTCAATGCAACAAGCTAAAAGTTGCTCTAAATTGTGATCAAAATTGTGATTAGTCTAACATTCATTGCTAAAATGTGACCATTCACTGATCAATCTGATCAGATCACTGACAAAATGATATTTTGATCAGATCACTTACACTATTTGGTCTGATCACTGATGATCTTTTGGTCTGATCACTGAAAAAATTTGATCAGCAGACACTGATGAAATTAGCCAGATCACTAACAAAATTTGATCGGATCAATGACAAAATTTGATCAGATCAGTGACAAAATTTTAATCAATCATTTTTGATCTACAAATCATTAGGAAAATATAATTTAATCAGATCATTTATGAACATTAGATCATTAACAAATCTAAACAGATTACTGACAAAATAATATTTTGATCAGATCAGACAAAATTTGACCAAATCACTGATGTTTTTTGATCAGATCACTGTGTCCGCCCAATGGCTGATGTCCGTTTCGCCAGTGATCAGTCGGATGTTAAGCGTGGAAATGCACCAAAAACAGCAGCGAATGCTAACTTTGGACGAATTGGGCGTGGACATGGATCAATTCAAGGAATTTTTGGAGGCCATCATATATCAAAAAAATTCTCTTCCCAACCGTAATTTAAATATGAAATATTTAATTGAAAAATATTTTTAATTTATTTAATTGGATCGTTTAAAAATCAGGGAAATTAAGGTTGGTCGCCTACCCCTCAGGGAATAAATTCTCGGGGAGAGCAGGTCGGGATAGGGGTTGAGCAGCGCAAAATTGTCGGGAATCGGGGACATTGATTCGGCAATGTTCAAAATTATATTTCAACAAAAAAATAAAAATTTTTTTACAAATCCTTAGAGATAAAGCAAGCATGACCGGCCAGTTATATTTTTAAGGGGTCCCGTCGCCGCAAAATTTGAAAAATTTTCACGCAGACTTAGTGAGAAAATTTATCCCAAAAAACTTTAATTTTTTACATTACCGGAAGGGAGCTGGTGAAATTGCTAAAAAAAAGTCCTTAAAATCGTGTTAAATTTTAAGTGCTGTAAAAAGTTCTGAATTCGTGATTAAAAATATGCCTTGGCATTGGGACTGAATTGGACATGCCCGAATTACGATTAATATTTTTTCAATTGCCAGCCAAAAATGTGCTGTTGCTGCTCAAATTGGCCGACTTTTTCCAAGTGGACTCGTTGAAATCGCTCTGTGATAATCATCTGATCAGTTGCGTGGAAATTCCGTTGACCGATCGTCTCATTTTGGCTGATCAGTACGGACTCAACAAATTGAAAGTGATCATTTTTATATTTCAAAAATTTAATAAAATTATTTTAAAATTTTAATTTTAGAATTACTTTTTGCGTTTGAATGCCGACAAATTTCGTGCCTTTTCCAATGCGAACCGTGAACAGTTTTTGCCGGTTGTCAGCAAAGAATTTTTGTGCGCTTTGTTCGTCAAAGCTTTAGAGATGGGAAATTTGAAATAGAAAAACATATATCGTATTTCCTAAAATATAGCCCCCCCCCCCCCCCCCTTAAATTAAACCCCCCCCCCCCTGAAACAAAGCCTGCCCCCTTTTTGGGTTGAAAAACAAAGATTTTAGGAAATACTACAATACGGTCTTGGGCAAAAAACCAGTAATTAAAGATTACGGTATCGGAGCAGTCAAAAATTGATTTACTTTAAATAAAAGCAAATACCGAATCGGATTGTTTAATAAAATATTTATTGTTTTTTAAAATAACCGTGATTTTAAGCAGTCAAAATCACTCTGAATTTTTTGACATGTAAATGTGGAGAACACATAGAGCTTTCTGGTGATGCCAGCAGATTGGATAAAGTTAAGTGACAGATAAAAAAAAAGTTTTCAAAATGCGCGGCGCCGAAATGGTCCGCGCCGAAGTGACCCTGCAGACCCTAAAAATTGGCCCCCGTTGTCACGGAAAAAACTTTTTATAAAATTCTCATTTTTGGATTTGATTCTTTTTTTTTGTCCTTAATTCAGGGCTCGGATCGAAAATTTTTCAAAATAAGAACAACAAGGCCAAAAGCTAAGATTTTAGGGTCAAAAATAAGGACATTTCGCAAAATTGCTTAAATCGCTTCAACTTTTGTATTTTTCACCTTCATGTATCATATTTAACGATTTTGGGAAGTAAATTAGCAAATTTTATCTAAAGAATCAGATTTTTAACAAATTTTTTGTGGCACATTTTTCCAAGGAATTTTGGAGAACGGGGGAGGGGAGTGGGTCCAGCGGTGCCGATAGGCGCCGCCGGGAAAAATTTTGTAATTTTTAATGCCATTTGTTAACAGATTTTGTCTAAAAATTGCCCCAATTTTGGTGATTTTTGAGCTAATTTTAAAGAAAATAAAGTATTTTAGCGTCCGGCGGTGCCGATAGGCGCCGCCGGGGAAAATTTTTAAAATTTATAGGTAAAATAAGAACATGTATGCCATAAATTCTAAATTTATGAATATATTTAAGAAATAAGAACAAAATAAGAACAATAGCCTGAAATAAGGACAAATCTTACAAATAAGGACATTTTTATTTTGTAAGATTTGGACCCTCCAAATAAGGACAAATCTTATAAATAAGGACAGATCCGAGCCGGATTATACTTAGCCTGGCTTCATCACTCGGGCATTTGCCACTGATTAGCATATTAGTCTGATCAAAAATTTGATCACCGAATGGCAATGGCACTGATTAGAAACGGAGAAGCATTTGCAAAAAGTGCCTGATGGTACCAAACTTTCGGACAGCTGACATTTATCTTTCATGTTTATTTTATTGAAGATAAATAAATTTTGTTGAAAATTATTTTTCAATTTTTTGCGATTTTCCATCAATTTTCACTCTTTTAAAAAATTAACCAAAACACTGAAAAACATAAACAAACACAAATTGATTTTCACCAAAAACATAATAATTTGTTTAAAATAATTTTAATCGCATAAGAAATTGAAATATATTCATGTGAAAAGTAATTACGGAAATTGGCAAATTTTTGGGTTGGAAAAAATTTTAAAGTGACCGTCCAAATGATGTGCCATATAAAAGCTGCATCAATTAGTAAAGGAAAAAGTTCACAATTCTTGCGCAATTAGCAGCATTTTTTGATTTCATTTTGACAAAAAATATGGCCAAATGCCTCCAAAAAATGCCGTTCTTCCCCGTCTCATTATTATTAGCCTTCATTTTCTTCTTGGCACTTTTCATTGGAAGCGGCGCAACGCCAAATGATGATCCTCCGCATTATGTTAGAGGTCGTTTCTTCATGACATTAATTGTCTTCCTAACCAGCAGACAGGGATATAAAAAATATTTAATAAAATCAGATCCTAAAAATAGTTGCTAAATTTGAAAAAAAAAATGCTGATAATTTTTTTTTAAAACTTTGAATTTTTCAATAAAAAAAATTCTTAGAATTCAGTAATTTTTTTATTTAATAAAATCAGAAAATGCCCACAAATACAATAGTTGCTAAAATTGGTTAAAAATGCCGATAATTTTTTAAAATGTTATTTTTTGCTATATAAATGTAAAAAAATATTCTCTATCATCATTAAAAAATTTCAAATAATATTTTTGAATTTATTAACAACATTTTTGAGTCTTGATGAAATTTTGGAAATTTTACATGCCAAATAAACATTAATTAGAAGATCAAATTGAAGCAAAAATAATAAAAGATAAAATGATTGCTTTTTTTAAGCAAATTTATTAATTTTTTTTTTTTTGTCTAAAAATAGCAAAGTTCGCAAATTTAAGAGCAAAACGACCCCCAAAATCCGGCCGTCCCTGAAAACCCAGCAGAACAAAACCCAGAAAATCCGGAAAACCCGCAAAACCCGGAAGGGTTGGAAAAGCCGAAAGTGGAGGTCGAATTTGTTGAAGGGACAATGGATTGGCTATTTGCTCGTAATTCTTACAGTCCAAAAACCAATTTGGTATTGGCCAAAAAGATTGCCCAAGGCTATGAAATTGCCGGTAAAATTTTCTTTTAAAATTTGGTTTTACAAATTTTTCACCATTTGACAGGGATGACGAAAAGCGGTAAAACAACAAAATCTGGTGTCCCTAAGTTTATGTGGACCCTCGTGAGGAAAAATGATGCCGAAAACAATGGCATTGGCACCCTTGTGCCAATAATTGGCGAGCAACAGAAAAGTGTGGACACTCTCGTGGAACAAATCAAGACACTCAATGGCAAATTGGACAAAATTGCCGACAAAATTGGCATTTTGGTGAAACAATTGGGAAAGAAGGATGGCAAATGAACATTTTGCTGAGTGATTGACCATCTTATTTCTGATCAGTATTGATCAAAGAATCGGATGTTCCTGTTGGTTTTTAGGATGATGGGCTTCTATCAAACATTTTCATTTGCAAGGACTGTCCTTTATTTCTGTCAAATTTTTCTATTTTCAAGGACTGTCTTTTATCCTTCAATTCCATTTTTTAAATACTATTTTAGAAATTTTTCTGTGCCTTTCATTGGCTTTTATTTGGATTAAAACTTTGGCTTTTTGAAGCGCCAAAATTAAGGCCGGCCAAATGTTCGGAAATATGCCTATTCTTCGTCGAGTTGCTCATATTCTCCTCGGCACTTTTATTTGGAAGTGTAGCGCCGAAAACAGAGAGCAAATTTTTAGGAAAAAAAATGGTTTTATTAATAAGCCAAAATTTTTGAAAAACGCCATTTAAAAATGACTAAAAAAGCTCATGGCAAAATGCCAAATGAAAATGGTAAAGAATCAGCACATATTAAAGAATTTTTAAGCTAAATATTTTTTTTCATCAAAAATTTTTTTTTTTTGATTTTCAAAAAATCACAGAAACTAATTATGTAATTAAATAAAAAAAAAAAACAATTCCCAAATTTCAAAAAGCCGATTTGCAATAAAACAAGGAGAGCTAATGAATGAGAGGAAAAATTTTGGCCCATCGAACAAATGGGATAAAAACCAAAAGTGGATGGACAAAAAAGCATTCATAAAAGAAAATAAATATTATTATATAAAAAGAAATTAATAATCTAAACATTTATAGATCAATGTCATCAAAAGCGGCAAAAATTCGTTGCCAAATTAATTTGGCAAAATCGCTTGACCGTTCGTCCTCACTCAGCAGCATCTGTTGTATTCGCTCCATGCAAAAGTGCCTCCTTAATGCTTATCTTATAAACTAATTTACATAATTTTTTCGCATTAATTAAGCAAGCAATTTATTAATTGCCTCCTCCCAAAGGCATTGGCTGACAAAATTGCCGAGGGCTATGAAATTGTTGGCAAAAAAAAAAAAATTGTTTTTGAAATTTTCCTTATGTGTCTGTAGTCAAAACCGGTGAAAAAGCTAAAAACATAGCCATTCTTTTGTGGCAATACCCCCCCCCCCGTTTATATTCCCAAATGAGTTTTATAGTAAAACCGTAGTCGCAAAACAGCCGAAAAATATTATTTATATAAATATATAAAATAATTTTTTACATATAATAATATAAAAATAATTTTAATGCGATCAAAGCAATAATTTGCTTCGTTTTTAAATATAATCAATAAACTACTATGCAAAATTGTAAATAATTTTATTTCTACATATAATAATGCAAAAAATAAAATTATAATTGATCGATAAATTACCATTGTATAGCATGGCCATTCATTTTTGGCATTATCCCCCCCCCATCCCTTTAATATCTCCCCCCCCTCGCTTATGTAATGTAAGGCATTGTATGGCATGGCGCCATTAATCAGGCATTATTCCTCCTCAGCTTATACAATGCATGGCATTGTTGGCCACACAATTGTTGTCATTTGCCACATATCTCTCCGCCACATTAGCCACCCCCCTCCCATTGCATCGAAAAAATTGCGTATTAAAGTCAATTTGGCACTCCACTGAAATCACTCCTTCCAATTTTCTCAATTTTTCAAGGCCAACTTTCGAAATTTTTGAAAATATAACCAAAAAAATGGCACAATCTTCACAAAACATACTACGCCACTTCTCCGTCTCACTCATATTCATTGTATTGTTGGCACTTTTCATTGAAAGTGTAGCGCCAAATGCAGTGCTCGAAATAAAACTCAGTGGGAGAAATGATGAAAAATCTAAGAGGAACTTGGAGCGTTTGATTGATCAGGGTTATGAAATTGCTGTTCATTTTCTAATTCCATTTTCAAAAACTATTTTATTTACCCATTTTGGTGATCATTTTTCTATATTATATATTTATTTGCTTGTTTTACATATATTTTTTCTGCTTTTTATTTGGAGTAAAATTTTGGGGTTTTTGAAGCGAAAAAAGAATTGGCTAAAAAAGTTAATTGCGAGATGCCAAATTCTTATAGGTAAATGTCATCAAAAGCGGAAAAAATTCGTTGCCAAATTTATTTGGCAAAATCGTTTTGCCGTTCATCCTCAGCATCATCTGTTGTTTTATTCACTCCATGCAGAAGTGCTTCAATGCTTATAAACTAATTAGCATCATTTTTCTAATGCTTTAATTATTAAATTAATTAATTGCCTCCGAATGCAAATGGCACGGGAAAACTGGGGCGTAAAAGGCGTGTTTAATTGCTGTAACTAAATTGGCACATTTTGAATGCTTTGCGAGAAGACTCATCCAATGGCATATGTCACTGATCACGATCGATGGTAATTGAAACCGATCGCAATTGTCTGTCACTTGGCATTGATCGTCAGGTTGCGAATTTTGCACGTAATTTGTGTGCATGTCACAACTGCGTGACACTTGCATTGCTTTAAATCGTCATCTGGCACATTAAATTGAATAGTTACAGCAGCTGGCATATCGCACTAATCACTACCGGCCGACAATTGGCACTGATCAGAATCGCCTGTCACTTGGCACTGATCAGAAATGGAGAAGCCTTTGCCATTGAATGGCGCTCGACAAGCGGACGCGAATGGCACTAATTTGCCATCGGCTGTCACTATTTTGGCACATCAATCACCAGTGAAACGCTTTCATAGACCAGCATAAATGTCATTCATCAGAAAATGTGCAATGCCCTTTTATGCAATTATTTTAATTTTATTTTTTATTATAAAATTATTGAAAATAATTGAAATATATTAAAATGTTTATTTTATTTTTAAATTAAATGTATTGAACGATTTTATTTAAATTTGCTTCAAATTTTCCATACCTCAGATCACTTTACTCATTTTTGTGTTAAATTTTCTATCAAAATAAAGGTGTCATTGTACGCATAAATTTGTGCAATTAACTCGCCCAATTTTGGTACTTGCCGAAATATTTTGGCACAATTTGTGTGTAAAATGCCAATTCAACTGAGTTTTTGGAAGTAAATTCGTTTTATTATTTGAAATTTATTAATTTCTATTTCATATATTCACATACATATAAATAAATATTATGTAAATTGAGTTTTTATTTTCGTCTATTAAGCGAGGAACAATGATTAATGTGCCAAATGTAATTTTCATAAAAATTCAAAATAAGAATTTTTGATCAAATTGAAAATAGATAAAATGCAAACATAAAAAAAATGAAATGAATTCAATTACATAATATTAAAATTAAAAAATTCATTTTTTAAAATATTTTTGTTGGAATTTTGCCAATTTTAGTTTTCCTCAAAAATTTTCAATTTTCTTCCCAACCAGAACTCCATCCACAGAATATGTGCAATTATTTATTTATTTGTGTTGTGTGTTGTTTGCCCCCCTCTTCACATTTATTCGCCAATTTTGGGGCTGATTTTCAAGGTGAAATTTGGGCGGGGGGGGGGGGAATGGAAATTGCAAATTGCAAATTGTGCGCCAACCGACGGACGCCCGAAATTGGCGCAAAAGAAATTTGTACAAAAATGGACGGATATGGGATTGGGGGGGGGGGATGTATTGTTATGGATGAATTGTTGGACCATATTTGGGGAGGGTGTCAATTATTCATTCTTCAGTCAGTCCATTTCCGTCGCACTCTCTAATTACATTTTCAAATTTTTTTTTTAAATTTGGCATTGTGTCTATGTAAAATTGAGGCACTTACTTTTTTTTTTGTAAGAAATTTACGGAGAAAGACGACTAATACCGTTTTTTTTTGTGTACCCAATTACCGAATTTCTTTTAATAACCCCCCCCCCCCCCGCGGTCTCTATTTTTCTGCCCTTGGAGGCGCCTTTAATTGAGGGGGGGGGGGGGGGGGTGGGCCTCTGTTTTTCAAACTTGTAAAGGGCTTTAATTGAGGGGGGGCGGGGGTGGGGCCTCTATTTTTCAAACTTAGAAGGGCCTTTATTGAGGGGGTGCTCAATTTTTCAACCCTTGGTGGGGGGGGGGGGCTATAATAGAAGAAATACTTCAATTGCTGACTTAGGCCTATTAAATATATTTTCCGGCTCCGCTTTCTATCAAGAACAGTATGTCTTGACTTGAAAAGTGGGTACTATGCTATACAGAAGTTTTACTTTTGCCTACCGATTTTAAAATGCCAATAAAAAATGTGATAAATTTCATAAATTTGATAAAACATTTATTACTAGGGATTCTTTTTTAGGTAAATACATGTTTTTTTTCCTGGATTCTCCATAGCCTAATTAGTAGGAAAAACACTTTCTTTTTTGTGTTTGCGAACAAAAATCGGGACTTTTATTTACATAATTTTTACATATTTTGGGATTTTTCTACATATTACATATGTACATATTTTCTTACATATTTTGGACTTTTTCGAATTTTTTCGTACATATTTTGCAATTTTTGAAGATTTCTTAGCGAAATTTTTATTAAATGCCCCCAAAAATCCAAAATTTCGAAATTTTTCATACATATTTTGAGAATTTATAGAAATTTTTTGTGGAAAGTTAAAATTTTTCTTTGAAAATGTGCCCCAAAAAATAGTCTTTTTTTCAAAAATGGAATCAAAAATTAATTTTTAAAATACGAAAAGGTGATTATTCTAAGCCTATTTTGGTCATTTTTATGGAGATTTGTGCCAATTTCACCCTTTAGAAAGAATTTTTTCCAAAAAAGACACCTTTTAAAAAATTTTATTTACATATTTTAGTACATATTTGGAGGTTTTTGTACATATTTCATACATATTTTAGCATTTTTTATACATATTTTATTTACATATTTCGCGATTTTTCTTACATAAAAAAAGAATCCCTGTTTATTACAAATCAGCAAATAATTATCGAAAAAGCAGATAAGAAGCCTAAACTCACAATATGATCCGATTACCTCTCATTAAAATGATTGGCCCAAAAAACCGCAAAAAAAAAAAATACGCCGATTTTGTGTCCGATCAAATTGTGTTCTGTCCCCGCGTCCCTTTCCGTATTCCCAACCTTATCATTATTTTATCAGTGTCCAATCACTTTATTCATTGCTTGCCGAATAATAATTGTTTTTGGTTTGAATTTGGCGGATTATTTTGTATTATTTGGCGTTTTGAGGGGGTAAAGCAAAAAGACAAACACTTCATTTTGAGGACACCACCACCAATTTTATTCCACAAATTTATTGCAATCGGCCTCCACTTTTGGGCTTTTTGCCCATATATCAGTCGGTGGTCGTCGGGGAAATAAAATGGGGGAAAATAAATGAAATTCGACGACGGAGCAAAAGCAACGGAAAAGCAACCGATTCAATCCATTCATTTTGTTGAATAATGAATTTTATTATTTATTTATTTTATAAATGGTTGGTGATGGTGGGGGTGGGGGCAAGCTGAAAAAACTTTGAAATGATTTAATCATTCCTATTTTGGTTAAATAAAATTACAAATAAATTTTTAAATTTTGGTGGACCGAACAATTTGCTATTTTTTGATTTAAATTCAAAATTGTTTTATTTATTCAATGCTATTTATTTAAAAGTTATAAATTTGTATTTTTGTTTTTGCTTGTAAACATTGTTTATCAATATTACTTTTTTCTTCTTATTCGGAAAAACGAAGCATTTTAAAATATATTTAATATTTTAATTTTAAATTATCTGTTTTTAAATTGATATTTTTTAATTAAATATTATCTTAATATTGTATAAAATATAAAAAATAATGTCCATTTTTGGTATTATTAGCGATTCATTTCATTCATTTTGTTGAATAATGAATTTTATTATTTATTTATTTTATAAATGGTTGGTGATGGTGGGGGTGGGGGCAAGCTGAAAAAACTTTGAAATGATTTAATCATTCCTATTTTGGTTAAATAAATTACAAATAAATTTTTAAATTTTGGTGGACCGAACAATTTGCTATTTTTTGATTTAAATTCAAAATTGTTTTATTTATTCAATGCTATTTATTTAAAAGTTATAAATTTGTATTTTTGTTTTTGCTTGTAAACATTGTTTATCAATATTACTTTTTTCTTCTTATTCGGAAAAACGAAGCATTTTAAAATATATTTAATATTTTAATTTTAAATTATCTGTTTTTAAATTGATATTTTTTAATTAAATATTATCTTAATATTGTATAAAATATAAAAAATAATGTCCATTTTTGGTATTATTAGCGATTCATTTCATTCATTTTGTTGAATAATGAATTTTATTATTTATTTATTTTATAAATGGTTGGTGATGGTGGGGGTGGGGGCAAGCTGAAAAAACTTTGAAATGATTTAATCATTCCTATTTTGGTTAAATAAAATTACAAATAAATTTTTAAATTTTGGTGGACCGAACAATTTGCTATTTTTTGATTTAAATTCAAAATTGTTTTATTTATTCAATGCTATTTATTTAAAAGTTATAAATTTGTATTTTTGTTTTTGCTTGTAAACATTGTTTATCAATATTACTTTTTTCTTCTTATTCGGAAAAACGAAGCATTTTAAAATATATTTAATATTTTAATTTTAAATTATCTGTTTTTAAATTGATATTTTTTAATTAAATATTATCTTAATATTGTATAAAATATAAAAAATAATGTCCATTTTTGGTATTATTAGCGATTCATTTCATTCATTTTGTTGAAT
Organism: Heterodera schachtii; assembly: GCA_023374025.1. Classification (NCBI taxonomy): domain Eukaryota; kingdom Metazoa; phylum Nematoda; class Chromadorea; order Rhabditida; family Heteroderidae; genus Heterodera; species Heterodera schachtii. The sequence continues at coordinate 99,479 of SIJG01000132.1, forward strand.
AATGAATTTTATTATTTATTTATTTTATAAATGGTTGGTGATGGTGGGGGTGGGGGCAAGCTGAAAAAACTTTGAAATGATTTAATCATTCCTATTTTGGTTAAATAAATTACAAATAAATTTTTAAATTTTGGTGGACCGAACAATTTGCTATTTTTTGATTTAAATTCAAAATTGTTTTATTTATTCAATGCTATTTATTTAAAAGTTATAAATTTGTATTTTTGTTTTTGCTTGTAAACATTGTTTATCAATATTAGTTTTTTCTTCTTATTCGGAAAAACGAAGCATTTTAAAATATATTTAATATTTTAATTTTAAATTATCTGTTTTTAAATTGATATTTTTTAATTAAATATTATCTTAATATTGTATAAAATATAAAAAATAATGTCCATTTTTGGTATTATTAGCGATTCATTTCATTCATTTTGTTGAATAATGAATTTTATTATTTATTTATTTTATAAATGGTTGGTGATGGTGGGGGTGGGGGCAAGCTGAAAAAACTTTGAAATGATTTAATCATTCCTATTTTGGTTAAATAAAATTACAAATAAATTTTTAAATTTTGGTGGACCGAACAATTTGCTATTTTTTGATTTAAATTCAAAATTGTTTTATTTATTCAATGCTATTTATTTAAAAGTTATAAATTTGTATTTTTGTTTTTGCTTGTAAACATTGTTTATCAATATTAGTTTTTTCTTCTTATTCGGAAAAACGAAGCATTTTAAAATATATTTAATATTTTAATTTTAAATTATCTGTTTTTAAATTGATATTTTTTAATTAAATATTATCTTAATATTGTATAAAATATAAAAAATAATGTCCATTTTGGTATTATTAGCGATTCAATCCATTCATTTTGTTGAATGATTTTATTATTTATTTTAGAAATGGTTGGTGGTGGGGGTGGCACAAGCTGAAAAAACTTCGAAATGTTTTAATCGTTCCTTTTTTGTTAAATTAAAAAGAATTTTTATTTTTGTGAATTTCCCAATCATAAATTTTTGTATTCAAAATGAAAACAATTTTATTTATTTAAATATTATTAATTTTATTTAAAAATTTTAACTGAAAAGGCAAAATGTATGGCCTATGTTCCCATGTCTCGTAATTTTTCGATTCTAAACCTAGATTTTCCCTATTTTTCTCCTTATTTGAAAAATTCTAATCTGTTTTTAAATTGATTTTAAACATTTATTTTGTAATTAAATATTTTCTTCAAATTGTATAAAAAATAAAAATTTCAAAATGAATTAAATGTCCCTCCCTTTTGGTATTATTGACTTTTCCGTTTCAAAGAGATATTTTTTCGTTAAAATAGATTTTTCTGCAAAATAATAATACAGAAAAATATTGTAAATGGTTGAAATGTCATTACTAATTAATCTCTCAATTAAATGAAATAAATAAATTAATAAGTGAATTAAATAAATATTTTCTCCATTTTAAAAGTGATGTCATCAAGACGGGTCAACTGCTGTTATTTATGCATTTCAACAAAAACTTGCCACAATTATTATTTATTATTAATATTTATTTATTTATTTGCTTTTATAACGACGACGAATTTGGAGGGTTGGTTTTTTTTTATTAAATTTAAATTTTAAATTAGTTTAAAAAATATATATTTATAGGAACTGAATCACCGGAGACAATTTCTCAAGTGAAATTTATTTATATTTAATAGATTTAATTAATTATTGATTTGTATATATTTTTTAAAATAAAATTTATCATTATTTTATGTAAATATCATCAATAAACATTATTAATATTTATTTAAAATTATTAGTTTTTTTTCATTTAATAAAAATTTAATTGTTTTAATTAATAATTTATTTTTAGCTACTTTCCGTTGAATCATTGAACCCATTTTTTGATGCACTGCTCTTCGCAGCAAATATTACTTCATCATCTTCATCAAACATAGAAAATAATTCAAAAAACCGTAAAAATGAAATTTAATTAAAAAATTTATTATTAAAATAAATTTAATTACCCCCCTCCCAATTTAGCAATTCTATCATCAGTTTCCGCGGCTGCTGAATTGTTATGCAATGCGCAAGAAAATTCGATGTGTGAAAATGCGCGAATGTGCCGACGCAGAGAAAATGCCACCGATTTTGAGTGCGTTTGTCGGCGAGGCCATGCCGGAAAATATTGCCAATTTTGTAAGCAATTTAATTAGCCACTAATTGGACAGGCTATTTTTAATACGAAAGAATTTTTCGAATTAAATAATAATTTTTCGAAATATCATTTATAATTTTAATCTAATTTTTAAAATTCAATTGAATTATTTTTAAAATAATTAAAATTTTAGGAATTTATTATATTTAATTGGTTTATAATGAAACTTCTTTATTTTTAATTTTTACATGCTATTAAATTGTTTGCTAATTTAATTAGAACTGTAATTAAGTTTTTTTCTAAAATTATTTTTTGTAAATTTTAAAGAAACTTATCAAGAAAACAATTTTTAAATATAATTTAATAAAATAATTATTTATTTTCATAATTTAGCACTTTTTCCACGAAATTGTGCCGATGCATTTGCCTTCCATGAAGAGGTGGAGGAGGGAGGAGGAAGAGGACATTTTTGATGGGGGCGTTTGGCAATTGGACGTGGACGGTTCTGCCCCTCTTCCACCAACTTATGTAATTAATTCATTAATTTATTAATTATTTTCGCGTATCAAATTTAAATTATGATCATATTTTCTTATTAAAATAAATTTAGAATTTGAAAAAAAAAGATAAATTTAAAATGGCACATAAAAATACTCAATGATTTTAGCACATATTTTTGTTTGTACCCAAAAATTTGTTAAGAAAAATACATAAAATGTTTATAAAAAATAGAAAAAAATTTGAGTAAATAAATTTTTTTAAGTATGAGAAAATTTGAAGCTTAATTTATACATTTTTGGAGAAAAAATGCCCAATTTTGAACAATTTTTTTTTGGCATTTTCATCCAATTTTTAGCACATATTTATGTTCAAAATTCGTAATTTTTAGCACATAAAAATACTTTCTCCGATGACAAACATCCAAATTTCGGCATTCAAAAAAATAATAATTTTTTATAATTAAATTGTTTAATTATTTTTATTAGGCCGAATGCAAAATGATCAATGGCGATGTGGTGACTGTGGTGTCTAACAATGTTCCGAGTGAAGGTGCCGTCGTGCGCACCAAAGATGGCATTGGGCCAGCCGACGCGCAGAATGTGTTCTTCCCAATTAGCTACCGGTAATTAGCGTAATTAACTAATTACATTTTGTAAAATAATCTATCTAATTAACCGATAAATAATTTTTATTTATTTAAATAAAATTCAGATTGTTTTCTTCGTCACAGCTTTCTGCACTAATTTCGAGGTGTGCCATTTACTCATTGTTTTTTACCCAAAATTATTGCAAAATATTAAAAATATTTTATATAAATAATAAAATATTTATAATTTTCAAAATATTATTTCCTTAATTAATGAAAACATGGATTTAGAAGTCATATTTGTAAGCAGCCTATTCGCTTCGATTGTGAACATTCGCCTCTCGGGTATTTCACATTTTAATTTTTAATAATAGAATAATTTATTTTTAATTAAAAAATATATTTAATTTATTTAAAAAATATATATTTATTTAGTTTCAAATACAATCGCACTTGGTTAGAGGTGGTTGCACATGATGACAAACAACATCGTCAGATTGGCACTCATCAACAGTTCAGTTGCGCGTGCCGAAACAAGGAACTGTACGGATGTGGAAGAGACAGTAACACTTACAAAATTCATTTTTACAGTATCTCCCGAAAATTATTATACAAACCTCGCCGCTTTTGCGCTTCCGTTTTTGAGCCCAATTTGAGGTTTTTTGCCTCGGAATTATGAGATCCTATTTAGCTAATTGGAATCATTATTTGGGATTTCCCAAAAAAAAAAAAATATCGTTCATGTTCTTGAATTGGGTGAAGTCCTTATTTTCTTGGAATTTCTGCCAAAATATCCTTGTTGTCCTTGAAAGGTCCTTGAAAATCACATTCTTCGTCATTAAACTGATTTACTTTCTTCCATTTTGGACCCTGCGTTGGCCTGCTACTGTGACGATTTGGCCCAGCCCAGTGCCACTGACCAGGCCACACTGTACAATGCCAGTGCCGGCGTCAGTGCCATTTATTTTCGCGCATCAAAAGGACACCAACAACAAAAACAACAACTAAAACAGAAGCAGCAGCTGAAGGGCGCACAAAATTTCACGTTGGGACCATTAGAATGTTGGGGCGAAGGTATGGGGAGAAAATGCGAAATTTCGGTATTTGGGACGAGAAATTTCCATTTTTCTTTTTTGTTTTTTTGGTTAGATCTAATGAATTGGATAATTTAAGACTAATCTGATCGGATCTGGATAGACATATCTAATGGCCTAGATCTGATATTTCCTTCTCTCTTTTCTAAACTTAATTATTTTCGTCAATAATGACCAGATTTTGTCTGACTTGATCAGAATCATTTCTAAATCAGTTAAACATTTTTAAATAAATTATTATTAATTTATATTTTCAATTATTTTGGTGTGATTTTTAATCAAGCTGAAATGATAAGATTTTGGTATTATATGGTTTGATTAGAGCTAACAGTTTAGTTTAATCTAATTTACTTTGCTTGAATGGTCTGACTCTTTTATCATGCTTATTTTAATTAGCTCAATCATCCATGCTGGTCTCCTGATGTTATCAGCTGATCTGACAATTTCTGATCATTATGCCATTTTTAGCCGGCACTTCACTGCCCGACGCGGTGGTCACACTCCGCTCGCCATCTGTCGGCATTGGCACCGACACAATGGGCCAATGGCGTCAGCTGGAGTTCGACTTCCGCACCGGACAGCCGGACATTGAGCAAATTGTGGCCGGATGGGACCCGGCGGACAATGGGCTTCAAATGAAAATCTCGCTCAGAGCAGGTGGCCAATTATAACAAATTTCGTCCATTTGTACTTTTTTTCGACAATTTGTCATGCCTAATATGGCCGGCTAACTCGAATTGTTTAGTCATGGATCTATCTAGTCGAGAAATTTCTTGGGTTTTAGGATTCTCGGCTTTCTGCAATTAGCCCATTTTGATACTTTGTCGTGCGATGTCGACCATTTGTCCAATTTATTTTAAAAAATTTCGGTTAAAAGGTTCACAAAAACAAGCACATTTTTCATCTTGTACAGAATTAAAAAGCATTTTCTCGACATTCCTTCATTTTTTTTGTTACCCAAATTTAAACCGTAACCCAATATGTTAGGCTACCGTATCGAGTTGACACTGTCGCATCAGGCGAACATTGAGCAAGCAGAAAAAAGTGCCGAAACGGATGACAACATGGACACAACCAATGATAATAATAAAGCATTTGTCCACCAACAAAAACGGGGCATACGACGAGAAATGAGTGTTTCCATTGCATCGCAACGGCCTTTAAACGATTTGTTTTGGCACAGGGTAATTATTAATAAATTAAAATTAATTCATTAATTAGTTAAAATTATTAATTCATTAATTAATTAAGCATTTATCTGATAAATATTATTCGTTAACCAATTAATTAATCTTTAATAAAGTATTTCATTAGTTAGTTAATTAGCTCGTTATTAAAAAATGCTCCGAAAATTAGCAAATACTTTCCCGTTTGATAATGAACATGTCTCAATTAACTAATTATGCAACAACTAATCAATGCTAATTGCTTTTAGGTGTTGGTCGAAGTATTTCGTGGTGAAATTCGTTTTTCTGTGGACCGATTGAATGCATTTCAACCACTTTCATTTCCATTTGCAACATCCACCAAATTTAGCATTGGAGGCGATGAAAAGTAAAACCATAAAGCATTTTAAAAAAAAAAAAATTTATTTTCAGAGGCAATGGCTTTGTCGGATGCATTGGCAACTTCCAAATTGATCAAATGTTGCATGATTGGACCCAGCAATTAGCACAGAAGGACAGGGATGAAGATGGTAATAAATATAGCCCGGCACATGACAGTATACTGTACAGGACACTGTACTTTTCTGAAAAACGGGGTTCGCAGGGCTTTGCAGGACTAGTCCAGAAAAAGCATTATTTCCTTGTAAACTTTAAAAACTGAATCCTAAAACAGGACTCGGAAATTCGAAATAAACCCGGCTTTAAAAATGCGTATTTTACAGTAATGTTTTACAAGTGTAATATAATTTACGAAAAAATGCGGGGTTTACGATGTTATTTTACAATTGTAATTTATCACCGGAAAAAATCACATTTATGTTAATATTTTACAATTGTGTATCAATTTACAATCCAACATTTGACCCAAACATTTACATTACAAACATTTATGCCAAACATTTTTTCTTACAATTTACAATTCAACATTTGACACAAACATCTATATTTCTACCAAACATTTGTGCTAAACATTTTATCTTACAATTTACAATTCAACATTTGACCCAAACATCTATATTTCTACCAAACATTTGTGCCAAACATTTTATCTTACAATTAATTTACAATCCAACATTTGACACAAACATTTACATTACAAACATTTGTGCCAAACATTTTATCTTACAATTTACAACCCAACATTTGACCCAAACATCTATATTTTTACCAAACATTTGTGCAAACATTTTATCTTACAATTAATTTACAATCCAACATTTGACCCAAACATTTACATTACAAACATTTATTTGTGCCTAACATTTTATCTTACAATTAATTTACAATCCAACATTTGACACAAACATTTACATTACAAACATTTGTGCAAAACATTTTATCTTACAATTTACAATCCAACATTTGACACAAACATCTATATTTTTACCAAACATTTGTGCCAAACATTTGATCTTACAATTTACAATCCAACATTTGACACAAACATCTAATTTCTACCAAACATTTGTGCCAAACATTTTATCTTACAATTAATTTCCATTCCAACATTTGACCCAAACATTTACATTACAAACATTTGTGCCAAACATTTGATCTTACAATTTACAATCCAACATTTAATAAACATTTACATTTCTACCAAACATTTGTGCCAAACATTTTATCTTACAATTTACATCCGACATTTGACACAAACATTTACATTACAAACCTTTGTGGCAAACATTTTATCTTACAATTTACAATCCAACATTTGACACAAACATTTACATTTCTACCAAATATTTGTGCCAAACATTTTATCTTACAATTTACAATCCAACATTTGACCCAAACATCTATATTTCTACCAAACATTTGTGCCAAACATTTTATCTTACAATTATTTCCATTCCAACATTTGACCCAAACATTTACATTACAAACATTTGTGCCAAACATTTTATCTTACAATTTACAATCCAATATTTGACCCAAACATATATATTTTTACCAAACATTTGTGCCAGACAATTAATCTTACAGTTACAATCCAACATTTGACCAAAACATCTATATTTCCACCAAACATTTGTGCCTAACATTTTATCTTACAATTTACAACCCAACATTTGACCCAAACGTCTATATTTTTACCAAACATTTGTGCCAAACATTTGATCTTACAATTTACAATCCAACATTTGACTCAAGCATCTATATTTCTAACAAACATTTGATTACAATCCATCATTTGACACAAACATTTACATTTCTACCAAAATTTTATTTCCGAAAAAATGCTCATTTTCGATAGTGACAAAATGGCCCTTGGAATAAAAAGATTATTATGTAAAACCATTCTCTGGAAGAATTGCCCAAATAATAATTATAAATAATAATATTTCATTTTTTAACTTAGTTCGTGTTGTTTCTGGTTGTCTTGAATTATGTGCTGAGAATAAATGTGAACAAGGTTATATAATAATTTTTTAAATTTTCATTATTAATTAAATTAAAACTAATTACCCAATGAATTAATTAATTACTCCCTAACAAATAAGGCTCCAAATGTGTGGAACATTTTGACACAGAAACAACTTCGTGTGCATGTAAATTACCACGAATTCATTATGGCGAGCATTGTGAGAAAAGTGAGAGAGGAAAAATAAAAATTTAAAAAATTAAATAAATTAACTCTTTAAAAAAATAAAAACTAATTAATATGTATTATTTTATATTTTAGATATCAATGAAAATTCTTCCACTACTTTTCGTGGTGGATCTTCTGGATTTTTACGCTTTTTTAACCTTCCTGTCAGTGCGCTCCATTCGGACGTCATTTTTAGCATTCGAACTGATCAGAGGAGGGCATTGGTGGGAAATTGTTTACTTTAATTACCCTAGTTAATTAGTATTAATTAGTTGTTATGATATATAAATAAATATGTAATTGTTTCAGCTACTTTATGAACATGATCAGGCCGATAATTTTGTGCAGGTGAATGCAATTAAATGTTTTTCTAAATATATATATATTTTTTTTTACTTAATTTTATTTTACTCTTAAAATATTATTTTATTTTGTGTAAAACATTTTTTTATTATTAACATATTTTTACAAAGATTAATTTAAATTTTTATTATTTTAAATTATTTAGTAAAATAATAAAATTTTAAGATTCATTTGGCTGATGACTACCGAATTATTCTCACAATGAATAATTTGTCCTCCATTGTCAGCTGCTCAGTTTTTGCTCCGCCAATTAAAAGTCAATTAAAACCAACAAAATATTATATAATTAAATTAGTCTGAAAAAACCTAATTAGTGTTTTTCACCAACTTTATTATTATTATTTATTTTTAATTAATTTTCAGCGTTTAATGACATGCGTTGGCTTCAGCTAATTTTGGAGCGCAGCAATGAGCCGGGCACGACGGCACCACAAACAGTGGTGCTTCATGTTGACGATGATCAATGTGAAATTGGACCTGTTCTGTTGAATGATCCGGACACAACTGATTATCAAAATGGATTATCATTTATGGATGATGATGAAAAGACGGCGGAGGAGGGTAAAAAAGCTAATTAAAATTAATTAATGAATTAATTAGTTGAATTATAAAAATAATAGGTGGTGTACAATGTGTAAATTTAATATTATTTTATTTTTATCTTCTCACTTAATAATCTTTAATCTATTATATTATTAGTTTATTTAAAGTCTAACAATTAATTATTATTTATTTAAATTTAATTTCTAAAAATTTTGAGAAAACTTCCCAGAGATTTTTTAATATGCTAATTAATTAATGAATTTATTATAAATATTTTTAAAAACACATTATTCATCAATTTTACACCATTCAAAGATGATGCAATTTTGCCACCAGCTCCGCCAGTGCCACCCGAAAAAGTGCGGCACTTTCAGATTTTATTTGTTGGCGGTATACCAAGGGCAAAGCGAACGCTACGCCAAAAGCGGGAAAGGTACGCTTTAAAAAAAATTACAAAATTAGTCAAGGTTAAGCTGGGCCTAATTACTCATAAATAAGTATTTTTCTTGCCCCAATTTTTTCTTAATTAATATCTAAATTGAATATGAAATTAATTTTCGGTCATTTAACGCGCTAGTTAATGGTGAACCAATTACTGTTAATTAATAAAAAGTTAATTACGCCTAATTAAGAATGCCAGTCTATTTGTCAAATTTGCCGCCGTTGAAGGGATGCATTCGCGGACTGATGGTTGACGGGGAAATGGTGGATATGTGGCATGCTGTTTCTGAACGAAAATTGGCACAAAATAGGCAATGGGGTAAAGCCGAAAAAAAATTATTTAAAATAAAATAAAAATCCAATAAATAAATTAAATAAAAATATTCTTAATTAAAAGCCGTCAAAAATTATGTTCTCAGAAGCAGTTGAAATTGGTTGTGATCATATACAATGTGATGACAATCTGATCAGTTGAACTGTCAAAATGGCGGCCAATGCGCAGTTAATTATTATTTAAAAATTTAATTAAATTAAATAGTTTTAAAATAATTTTTAGGTAAATTGGAGAAACACAGCCGCCGCAAGTAATAATCGCCAAAAACAAGGCAATGTGATTGCACAAAAAGCTCATTTGTTGGAACGAATTGCACTGAAGGTAGACAACACATTGATTTAATTAATTAAATTAAATTTATTAAAAAAGCCTAAAATTTAATAAATTCATTTAATTAATTAATTAAATTTATTAATAAAAGCCAAAAATACAATAAAAAATTAAGAGAGATCACTGGGCCAATATGCCAAATTTCGTTTGAATTTTTAAGAATTTTGAATTGTAATTTTTTCTGAAAAGATAACACGGAATTCTTGAACCTTAGAAATGATATATTCTTGTTATTTTCGAGATTCTTGAACAAATTGCTTCAAAGTAATGATTCCAAAAAATTATATAGAAAAGTGGAGAAAATTTTTCATTTATAAATTTTTTCGTATAGAAAATAGAAAAATTTTACATTTTTTTGTAAAAACCTGGAAAAATTTTATTTTAACACTTCAAAACAAAGATGTCGGTCTCTCCTTTGTTGGCCATTCCGCCGTGGTGTTTGACATGTCCGAGCCAAAACGGTTCGCCTTTTTGCAGCACAGTGAACGACAAACGCTGAGTTTGGCATTTTCCTGTGCCAAAAATGGTGGCCAAAATTTTGCGCAACAATTGGCTACCATTAATTTTGATGATGGAAGGTAAGTCATAGGGAATCATTGGCATTTTCACTATTAATAGGTTGTTTTTTTATCATCTAAACAAATATAATTTTTGGCAATTTCAGAGAATTTCAAATTGTTTTGGACAGAAATGGCACACTTTTTGTTGGCATTTTTGGCTTGGACAGCAGAAGGCCAATGCTCGTGCATCACATTCCACACATTTTTAATGATGTAATTTTAAAATAATAAAATAAATGATAAATTAATTTATAAATTTATTTTATTATTTTTAAATAATTTTTCAGGGATTTCGACACCATTTCCGTGTCCATTTTTTGACGTACAAAATTCAGTTGGAATTGGCCGAGCCTTTTGGGCCAAGGCGAATTTGGTCAATTCAAAGTGAAGGCATAAATTTGGCAAATGCGCGACAATTTTATTTTGGTGGTCCCCAAAATGGGGGAAAAATTGGCGAAGAAATGGCGGCAAATGATTCAAATTCAAATGACGACGAAAGCAGCGACAGCAGCGAAAACGGGTAAATTTTAAAGAATTTTAATATCATTAAATATTTAATAAATATTTTAAAATAAAATGGAAAATAATGAAAAATAAATAAATATTTGACAATTAGAAAATTTAATTAAAATATTTGGTAAATAATAATTTATTATAAAAATTAAATTAATTTAAACTGGTTATCAATTTATTATGAAGAATTAAAATTTAAGTTGAATTTCCTCAAATAAAAATATTTTGTTTTTATTGGAAGGAGTGTCGAAGGAGACAAAAAAGAACAGCAACAACACCATGAACAAAATGCCAATGCCAATGCTGAACAAGAGTCGGCATTGGCACCAACAAACACTGATAACATTGCTAATGATATTAATAATCCGCCGGACTCCGTCATTTTGGCGGATGCAATGCGCGAAATTTTGGCGCGTCGCAGTGCCAACGCTAATGAGCAGAACGAAAATGGGCAACAAAGGCATATGGACAAAATTGGGACAGCGACGATAAAAGTGCCAATTCTAAAGTCAACAACGGCAGCAACAACAGCAACATTTTTATGGCCACAACAAATTGACCATTTTGTTGGATGCATTTCGAGTGAATTTTGCAAAATTTAATTATTTTTTTATAATTAAAAAATTATTTTATGACGCTGTTTTTGTGATGCATTGAAAAATGGGCTCTTAAGATTTCGGAAAATCTGGCATTGAAAGTTTTCTTTTTATGAAAATTGTAAAATTTCAGAAAATTTAAAATTAGAAAATTTGTTAATTTAAATAATGAAAAAGATAAAAGAGTCAGGAAAATTTTTAAATTATATTTTCTCAATTTAAATTTTTTATTATTATTGAAAAAGCGTTAACAAATAAATTTAGCATCCCCAAGGAGTATTTAATTAGATTTAATAATAAAGCATATTTTCATGGAATATAATGCATGTTCCATGATTTTTTCAAAATTTAATATTTAAATATAAATTAAAAATTTAATAACAATTTTTATTAATTTCGGATGTGCTGGTTGTGTTCGAGAATGACCTGAATCTGATCACTTTTACGCCATTTTTGTATTATTTACAAAAAAGTGAACTGTTGCATCGCAATGTTTTCGTTGTGCCATCCGATGACCAGCCAAAACAACAATTGTTGGCACCGATGGCATGTGGCCAATTTAAAGTGCCAGAAATGGCAAAGAGTAGGCCTTTTTTAACAATTTGAATTTTCAATTTTAAAATTATTTGTCATAAAATATATAAAATAAATTTAATTATAAAGTTAATTTGAACAGAAAAATTATCATTTTTATCTTTCTGTCATAAAATGATTTCGTTTATTAAAACAGTAATTGACAGGTTTATGTGATTTGAAAAAATTAATTGTTTTATAAGGTTATAATTGAAAAAAGGGAAGGAAACCGTTTACCGCAAATTGATTTTGAAAAAGGACAATTAAATCAAAAATTGTAAAAATGAATTTTTAAACATTTTATAAAATAATATTAAATTTAGTTTAATTTAATATATTTATACAATTGCATTATAAAAATCTTTAAATATTTCAATTTAATTTAATATCATTATTGAAAATTTGAAAAATAATTAGCTAATTAAATATTTTTGAAATTATTTAAATAATTTATTTAAATGTTGATTTAATATGTTTTTCATCATTTATAAATAATTAATTCACTTCACTTTTAGCCATTTCAATTTAAAAATGCATTTAGAGTCACGCCGAAATGTGACTTTTCCCGTTTGGGAGGCACCGTTTGGACCAATTGCATTCCATGAGAACGATGTTAGCTCAGAGAAGCTGATCAAAACTGATCAAACAGATGAGGCAATTAATGAAAAAGGCATTTTTAAATGAAATTTCTCAAATTTAATAATTTAAATTTTAAGGAAATTCATTTGTCCATTGGCTTTTTCTCATTTTTCTGCTGCTCATTTTGTTGGCATTTTGTCTGTTTCTGTTCACTTTGATTTGCCGACGGAAAATTCGTCAACGAATCGGTCGAACTTATTATGTGCTCCAAAAATCGGAACCAAAAAATGGAGGGTCAACATTTGAAGGTGTGCAAAATTCAGAAATTTTAATGATTTTTGTGACAGAAATTTTTCTGTACCGAATTTCGGATCTTGAGACGAGTCGCCAAGGCTTCAAAAATTCGAGACTATTCTCTTGTCGAGATCGGCACATAGACTATCGCCAGCGCCAATAGGACCCTTGGCAATTCGTTCAAAAAACTCGAAATAAAATTTTAAAATTCGACAAAAATTAAAAAACAAAAATGAAAATGAAAATTACAGTTCTTAAAACAACTGGTCCAATAAAGAAGCGACGGTTTGGGAGCAGAACCGATTCAATGGAACCCATTCAGTTGGCTCAACATAAAAGTAAAATTTATTATTTTATAATAATAAATTTATTTTTACATTTAAATTTTCAATTTTTAGGATTTTTTCCCCTGGAGGGCTCTTTTTCGGCCACTCCACCGGTCACGCCAACGGCACCGCTACTTTCTGCTGAACAAAAGCCTATACTGAGGCCAATTTTACGGCATTTTCCTGCTGCTCCCAGTCTACTGTCATCATCAATTACGGTAAAAAAAAATTGGAGGAGAAATTAATGGGAATTTTTATCGAGAATTTTTGTCGATTCTGCCTGTTGTGTTCATTTTGGAAAATCCTAGTATTTTTAAGGAAAATTGGTAGAACAACAGTCTTAAATTTTCAAATTGTAACAAATTTTGATTTTTTTTTTTAATATTTTTTTTCAAAAATTTTTAGCTTTATTTTTGTGTTTTCCACAATATATTTTCTGCACAAATTGACATTTTTAAGAGAATTTACTAACAAAATTTATTAATTTTGAAGAAATTCTTGAGAAATATAATATTTTGGGTCAGATATTTTGATAAATTTCGCGATTTTTTTCATTTTTGCAACCTTATTAATAAATATATATATTTTTTTTAATTTATTTTAAAGGATGCTTCTCCTCACACTCAGTCAGCTAATGAAAATGACGGCATCGCAACTTCGTCGTCCTCCACAATTTATTACACGGCGCAAGAAGAACAGTTTGGGGCGGAGGAGGACAACTCGTCAACAACAATTTCATTTAAAAGCTTAGGTCACATCACAGAAATGAAATTTTAAAAATTCAAAAATTTGCGAAAAATTCAAATTTTAATTATTAAACAAATTTTATCTTTTCTAAATTGATTTAAACATTTTTTTTTTCATGTAAACAACACTTGTGCTAATCAAACAAAATAATTATTATAATTCTCCAAAATTTTTTACTTTTTTTTTTTTTTGATTTCGGGCTGACTGACTGACTCTCAAAAGTCTTGACATGAACCGAGAAAAGTTTAAAAAAATTTTTGGGGTCTTGAAACTCGGGCGCAAAGGCCCTGGGGCCTAAAAAATCGTACGTAGACATGCATGGAAGGACCCAGCGATTTTCATACATCGTATGTAGGAAAAAAATTCGTAAAAAATTCGGGAGACCATCAAATAAATAATATTTGTATATTTCTTATAGATTAAAATCTCAGCTATTTTGTCATAATTTTAAATTTTTATTACCACTAAAACCCAGCCAAATTATTAAAACTAACGTTAAAAATTAATTAATTTTTTCCTAGAAATAATGTAAAATTTTAATCGGTTTTCTTTTCCTTTTATTAAATTATGTTTAATGTAAAAACTAAATATGAATTTTTTTTTAATTTGTGAGTTTTTATTTTAAAATAAAACAATAGGAAATCCTCATTTTTTTTCAATTTTTGAGTTAGATAAATTAAATAGGATTAATTAAAAATTTTTAAAAGATCAGTGGATTTAATTTTATTTATTTATGGCATGACTTTAACATTTTAATGCTCATCGTATGCCCTCATCGTATCAAATCATCACATCGTATCCATGAAATTAATTTGAACAGCCATACGATCGTATGATGGGAACGTACGATTGGGTCATCGTACGATCTCGTCGTATGATGAGCTGCAAACGACTGCTCATCATACGACGAAAGTCTTTAATTTGAACACGCATATGATCATCGTAGCATCGCATCGTTGATACGATGCTAATTTGAATAGGCCCCTGGTCTCGAGGTCTTGAGTGAGTCTTCCGGAATTTTTTTTATTAATTGTGATTCTATGGTCAAGAAAAAATACCGAAATGGATTAATGTAATGGTTAGAAAGCTAAGCCTAAAGCGAAGGGAAATCCGAAAATAAAATTTTAAAAGATTTTAGCATTTAAAATTGAAAAACCCAAAAAGTTAGACATTTAAAAAAAACGAAAAATCCGCAACATTTTGTGCTTAAGATGAAAGGCAGACCAGCAGTGGGGACGAAGATTCGACAACAATTGGCCAAGCTTTTGAAGAGAATGCGCCCGAATTGATGGACGAGCGCACGTAATTTCAACAAATTAATTAGCCTAATTAATTTTAATTGTTTCAGTTTAGGCGTCAATTAAGCGCCGCCCTTTCCTCCTCTTACGGCGGCTCTTCCAATTTTTCATTTGCCAATTTGATCGGAGAAGCAGAAACAGAAAAGAGAAATTTACCAGGAAATTAATGACAGATATTAATTTTTACTTAATTGATTAAACAAATTAAATTAGAATTGTGTGAAATTGAAAATAAAAATTGGTTTTCGACTCTTTTCACTGGGCATTGGCATGCCAATTTTCAGGATTTGTTATCAGTGCCATGTTAATTAAAGCATTAGAGAAATTATGGTAAATTTGTTTAAGATAAGCATTTATTAGACTCCTTTGCATGGTTGAGTTAATTTAAGAAACTAATGGGAATTTTGATAGGGTTCCTATTTTTCGTACATTTTTTGGCACACGGACCTAAACATTTTACAAAATCCCTGGATTTTAAAAAAAAGAGGATTTGGTATCCAGTTTTCCTTTGGTTCCCAAAATTCCGGAGGGTGCCAAGTTTTCCGCAGGTGTCCAATTTTCTGGGTTTTCAATTCTCAAATGTCCAATTTATCGCTGCACTTTTTATCGAAGCTCGGCTTAAAAAAGTGCTTCAACTATATGATTCTGTGGTTTTGAATAAAAAATAAGAATTTTAAAATAATTTCATAACTATTGTCAATCATTATTGTCCTTTATTCTTGCCATTTTTTTTTTCTTCACCCTTTTCATTTGGCGTTTCGCCATAAAATTTTTGGCTGTTGAAAAGTCCGGCGCCCAAAATTGATTGGCATTTGATTTAATTTATTTATATTAAAATTGCAACAAATTTACCAGCAATTTCATAGCCCTGATCAATCCATAATGCAAAGTACTCTTTTGTTTGATCATTGCTCTCGCCGGGTACAAATTCGACCTCCACTTTCGACCCATTCTCGGCATGCGTCTCGGCTTGTGTGCCGTCTTCTTTTTTCACAAGAGTAAATAAAAGGTCAGACCGATTCTCGGACATTCCTGTGAAGAAAAAAAAAGCAATTTTAATTTGGTTCAAAATTATGTCAATTAATATAAAATTTCAAAAAAATTTACCAGCAATTTTATAGCCCTCATTAATGAATTCCTCCAAATCCGTCTTTGTTTGATCCGTTCTGTCACGGCTTACCAATTTGACCACAACATTTGGCGCTACACTTTCAAAGAAAAGTGCCAAGAAAAAAATAATTATGTGTGAGACGGAGAAGTGGCGTATTTTTTGCGAACATTGTGCCATTTTTATAAAATAATTAAAATCTACTAAATATTAAATAAAATAATTAACCAGATTACTTTGATTTTTTTAAATATTTTAAATTTTCAATAGCGCCTATAAATTTTACAAAATAAAGCCTAGCATAGGCCTAAGCATAAACAATTAGCTTGAGTTGAAGCGGACACATTTAGATATAAATCTTTCCGTTTTTTCTATAATTTGAGTTCATTTTTTTAATTTTAGTCCATTTGTAATTGAATTTAAAAATTCAAAAAAAAATTCAAAATCTCTGGCTAATGACTTTATTTTAATAGTAAATAAATTTTAATTATTTTATTCGAGACCTAAAAAACTTTTAGAAAAATGTGTATTTAAGCATAATTTAATTAAACTTTAACATATTTTTAATTAAAAAATTTGATAAAAAATCAAAGGAACAATCAGATAATTGATTTTTGCACTTTTTAGGAATGGACCAATCATGATTTTAGGGACTCAATGTAGTCCGTCCAACATTCAGTACAAATACCAAAAATCAACTCAAATTTCAAAGATTGTTTGACCTATATCGGGATTAAACGGGATTAAATTCTCGAGTCCGGATTTTGAAAAACTGGTTAGGACCAGGGACAGCCCTGTCAAATAGCGGAAAATTTGAAAAACGAAATTAAAAAAAAAACTAACGCAATTTCATAACTCTGGGCAATGTTTTTGGCCAATACCAAAAAATCCGATTGCATCGATCATCAATGATTAGTATCCGATCACATTTTCATTTGGCATATTGCCATAAAATTTAAATGCTTCAAAAAGCCAAAAATTTACTCCAAATAAAAAGCAGAGAAAAGAAATGCATAACAAGAAAATAAATATGTAAATAAAGAAAAAGACCACAGAAAAGAAATAGTTCAGTGTCGAAATTTCTCTATGTCGAAAACTTAGTGTCGAAATTACCAGCCAAGATTTTAAATAGACAATTTTCTACAATTTTTGGTTTTTCAATAAAACAGAATGCTCTGCTGCTGCACTTCCCACAAATTTGAAATTTTTTTTTGTTTTCGGCGCTACACTTCCAAAGAAAGGTGCCGAGGGAGAAAATGGCAATACGACAGAGAGAAGGGGCATTTTAGCGAACATTTGGCCATACTTTTGGAGTAAAAATTTGCAAATGCCAAAATTTATCAAATTTCAATGAATTGAGAGAGGCTTATGGAAAAATCAAATTGTGAGAATTTTTTTTTCATATGCCCTTCCTTTTTTGCGCAACATTTACTGAAAAAAATTGAAAAATAAAGGACAGTCCTTGGAAATGGAAAAACAATTTGACAGAAAGAAATAATCCATCATCCTAAAAATCAACAGAAGGAACATCCGATTCATCTACTGATCAGTAGTGAGCAATCACCAGATCGTTAATTTGCCACTCTTTTTGTCTAATTGCTCCACGAGAGAGCTAATTGCCTTGACGAGAGTGTCCACACTTTTCTGTTGCTCTTTTCTGTCTTGGTCAATCTTCTCGACGAGAGTGTCCAATTTATGGCCGAGAGTCTCGACTTTGCCCACAAAATTATCCAAGTGTTGCTCTTTTCCATCGTGGCCAAGCTTTTCGATGAAAGTGTCAACTTTCTGCACAAGTGCATCAATTTGGTTCTTCTTGTCATCATCATCATCCTTCTTCACGAGAGTCCACAAAAAGTTGGGATAATTATCTTTTTCACCGGCGTTGGCTGAAGACACCTGTGAAATGATGGGCAAAATTAGGGAAATGGCAAAAACATATTTTTTTTTGCAAACAATTTCATAGCCTTCGGCAATTTTTGCTTTCAATTCTTGCGTTGCTTTATAATAGCTAGCTCCTTCTATAAATGCAACTTTCCCTTTTGTATTAACGCTTTCAACAAAGAAAATTGCCGTGGAAAAAACGAACAATAAAATGGGCAAAAGGAGCATTTTTTGCGAGCATTTGGCCATTATTTTGAAAAGATTTAATAACAACAATTAGGATGCTTAATATTTTAAATTGAAAATTTCTTATAATGGATGTTGATGAGTTAGTCACCAACGGTACAGGAAGTCAGGGGATCTAAAATAAAAGCCCGATCAAATCTGTCAGGGATATGGCATTTCTTGCGATTTGGGAAATATTATTTTAAAAATAATAATTAAATTTGTCATCTTAGTGGAGGGCGACATTTATTTAAATACCCAATTTGTTAGATGCATTGGGAGGGGCGGATAATGTAGCGGAGGGATATGTGGCAAATGCCAACAATTGTGGGGCCAACCTACAGCACAACGCATGTAAGCAGGGGGCGAAGGGACAATGCCATAAAAAATCTCTTCTCTCTCTCTCTCTCTCTTTCTCTCCCATTCTTTCTCTCTCTCTCTGTCTCTCCCTTCCTCTCTCTCCTCCCACTTTCTCTCTCTCTCTCTCTCTGTCCTCTCTCTCTCTCCATGTCTCTCTCCTCTCTGTCTCTCCCTTTCCTCTCTCTCCTCCCACTTTTCTCTCTCTCTCTCTCTTTTCTCTCTCTCTCTTTCCTCTCTCTCTCTCTCTCTCAGTCTCTCCTCTCTCTTTCCTCTCTCTCTCTCCCATTCTCTCAGCTCTCAGTCTCTCTTCTCTCTCTTCCTCTCTCTTCCGCTCTCTCTCTCTCTCCCATTCTCTCTCTCTCTCTCTCCCTTTCTCTCAGTCTCTCTTCTCTCTCTCTCTCTCCCATTCTCTCTCCCTGTCTCTCTCCTCTCTGTCTCTCCCTTTCCTCTCTCTCCTCCCACTTTCTCTCTTTCTCTGTCCTCTCTTTCTCCCTGTCTCTCCCTTTCCTCTCTCTCCTCCCACTTTCTCTCTTTCTCTGTCCTCTCTTTCTCCCTGTCTCTCTCCTCTCTGTCTCTCCCTTTCCTCTCTCTCGCGCTAATCCATTGTTACGTTTCGCCAGAAGGATTTTTCTCGATTAAATTTTTTATTTTTGGGCTTCCTACGCAATTGATTTTCAGTGAAACTTTCTGGACATGGATAATATTGATGTTTCTTTATTCAAATGTGATTTAGGTAATTTTTTATGGAGTAAAAATCAATGACATAAATTATAAAATTTTTAGAAAATCTGAATTGGTCAATGTCAATTCGTACAATGGAGATTCATACATTTTTTACGGTCTACGTCAGTTGGGCCCCACACGTTTGGGCCCCAGCCAATTTTTGACAATAACTTTTTTTTCTTCCATCCAAACTCAACATAGTTGGTATCATTCGAAAGCTTAACATGTTTAGAAGCTTTTTCTAAGCCATTGTTTCGCGATTAGACAATTACCAAAAAAGTTATACATGAAAGTCTCAAAAAGTCGAAATTTTTCAAGTTTTTTCTACACAAATTTTTTACAGGCTATTAAATCTTTGTGTTTTTTGGGAAGCCGATAGAGCTTGATAAGAGCTTTCGAATGATACCAACAATGTTGGATTTGGTTAACAAAGAAAAAAGTTATAGCCAAAAAAAACATGCTGGGGCCCAAACGTGCGGGCCCAACTGACGGGTTCCGTTTTTTATTATTATTACTAGGGCTTCTTTTTTTAGGCACAAAAAATCGCGAAATAGGCACCTAAAATAGGCAAAAAAAAATCGCAAAATAGGCATTAAATAGGCACAAAAATCCTCAAATAGGCACTAAAATAGGCAAAAAAAAATTTTTATTAACGCTTTTTAGGTATCAAAACACGAAAAAATTAATTTAACAAATTATTTTGCTTATATTTCAATTGTTTTAAATTTGTTTACGACAAAAATAATTTTTACCACAAAAATTTTTATGAAGAAAAAATAATTAATTTTTCGGGATGAATTTTTGTGAAAATTTTTTTTTGAATTCTTAGGTGTGTATTTTCTGAATTTTTTTCAGGTCGATTCTTAGGGGTATATTTTTCATTTTTATTGCATTTTTGGTAAGGATTTTTCCCAAAATCCTGAAAAAGTCGTCAAAAATGGCGAAATAGGCACAAAAATAGGCAAATAGGCATTAAGCACAAAAAGTCCAAAATAGGCAAAGTTAGGCATTATAAAAGTCATCATAGACACCCCAAACCAAGCGGAAAATGCTTTTTTCGTGCTTATCTGTGCGTATTAAATGCGCAGAAATTTTAGGCATTTGCCTAAAAAAAGAAGCCCTAATTATTACTAGTTGCTTATTAGTTGAAAACTTTCAAATTTAGAGATGTAAAATGACAAAATTTATCCAAAAAAAGTAAAAAAAAAAAAAAAAAATAGGCCAAATCAGTATTGAGCTAAATAATTTTTTAAAATCACAAATTCTTGTCAAGAAATAAACAAATAAATTTTGGAGATTGATTTTTGAGAAAATTTTTCATTTGTTAGGGGTGTATTTTTTGAAAAATTTTAGAATTTTTTAGTTGCTAAAAATAAAAAACTAGAAAATAGTTGCTAATAACTCGAAAACGTAGCTTAAGAACAACCGAAAAAAAACTTGTTTTTCGTACGTTTTAGGCCACGGAGAGCTCAGAAAAAAATAAGTGAAAAAACTATAAATATTAGCCCTAATTATTAGAACCTGGAATTTTTCTCAAAAAATCCGCGTTTTCTCTTTTTCTACTAATTTTTTTCAAAAACTCTTATAATTTTTTTTACAATATGTATGCCCATAAGAAATTTTGATGAATTCACAAAAATCATCGGCATTTCTCAATTCATTTGCACCTTTTTTGCCAAAAACATTTCGAAATTTCATTCAAATTTCGGACAACAATAATTAAACTACCCGGAAAATTTCTTATGCTAATAAATATTGGCTTTTCTTCCGCTTTTTTAAACATTTCTTCTAAATTTTCTTTAAATTTTGCTTCATTTTCCAATTTCAATTCATCATTTAATATCTTCTCCTCATTCAACAATTTTGGTTCAAAATTTCCCAAATTATAAATTTAAATTCATATTTTTGTCCTACTAATTTTATAAAATATTGTGCAAAATGTCCAAATAATTATGATATTTTTGGCATTTTATCCGTTCAGTATTCTTCAAATTCCGTCGCAATTTTGGCACATTGCCAATTTTTTCTGATAAATAACAATGCCAAGAAATTTCTCATACATATCTTTGCTTTGAATATTCACTGATTTGAATTTGCGTCAGATGTCCTTTCATAAATGAAACTATCATTTTGTCCTCAACCTAATTAATTCAAAACAAAATTTTTTTTTGTTTTTTGTAAATTATTTCCCCAATTTAATTAACTCACCGATGGAATTTGCATTTAAAAAAGGAATTACAAAATGATGAACAATATAAATAATAAAAGGATTTAAACATTTATTTTTCTTTAATAAAATTTAAATTATCAATTCTTAAATTAAATTATTAAAAAACATAAAATCCGATTTTCTTGTGGGTGTATTTACAGAAATTTTTCGTTCAATTCTTAGGGTGTATTTTTCTGAAATTTTTTAGGTCGTTTCTTAGGGGGTGTATTTTTCGTTTTATTGCATTTTTGTAAATGAATTTTGGGCAAACAATTTTTTCAAATAGTTGCTATTAACTCGAACAGCTTAACAACAACCGAAAAAAAAACATGTTTTAGTGCGTTTCAGGCCATTGGGAGCTCAGGAAAAAAATGGGTAAAAAAAAAACAACTAAAAATTGGGGCCCTAATTATCATATGCAAAAGGGGTAAACATTGACTTTTTTGATTATTTTTTATTTAAAAGTTACAAAAAATCACCATTAAAAGTTATCTCTCTTTCATGTATTTCATTAAATTGAGGTCAAATGCGAAAATTATGAAAAACAAAATCTTAAAATCCGAGCAATTATTGGTTTTTCAGAAGTTGTAATTTTACAAATAAATTGCTTATTTAATTTATGTATAATTAAGAAATATTTTCCATTAATATTTTTAAAAATATAATAATGAAGGGACAGAAATAAGAAAACTTTAAAAATTATTTATTAAATGAATAATTTGATCAGAGTCAACACTGCCTTTTATTGAAGCCAGGATCCAAATTGTCCTGAATTTTCAGATTTGTCTTTAATTTGCGAAAGGCAATATGAAAATTGAAAAGGTCCTGGGTTTTTGTGATTTGTCCTGAATTTAAAAACAACAAATGTCCTGGTTTTTTACATATTCATGAATTTTGCATTTTATTAAGGGAAACTTTTTGAAACTAGGGTTTTGATCGAAAATTAAGCAGCAAACTCAACATTAAAATGAATGATTAATTAACACGATGAAATAGCGCATTTGTGTTCTAAAAAATGAAGAAAAATATTTAATTTGGGGCTTTTTTGATGTACATATTTGGCGTTTTTTTAGCACTATCGTTGTTGTTTTAGTTCCTTCCACGAATTCGACCTCCGCTTTTGGCACAACGCTTCCAATCAAAAGTGCCGAACAGAAGGTGAACAATAAAATGGGCAAAAGAAGGAACATCATATTTTTACGGGCATTTGGCCATTTTTTGGGGGGTGACAAATTAAATTTGGCAATTTTAATTAATTGGAATGGAAGGATGGAAGGCTGAAGAAAAATTAAATTAAATTAAAGTAAAGTAAAGTAAATTTGAGGGTTTTCAAAAAGCACAAAGCGGAGTGAAATGCCATGCCAAATTGGCAGAGTGATTTGATGGAAGGTAACATGCTCCACAAGAGTGCCAATTTTGTCGATAATTTTGTCCAAATTCCTCACAAGAGTCTTTGGCTTTTTCCACAAGAGAGTGCCCACATTTTTTTTCGGTTGCTCGTCAATTATTGGCACAAGCGTGCCAATGCCATTATTCTTGGAAACATTTTCATGGGTCATGGTCTACACTATCGTATAACCTATGGTTTACACCTGAAATGGTGTGAAAATAAAAAATTAAACGAAATACCCTCTATGTCTTGATCCAATTTTTCTAAAGATACACTCCAAAAAAACGTAAAAATTTTAAAAATTTTTTCAATATTTCATAAATTTTTGGTATTTTTTCCTAAATATAAATATCCGCAAACCCTATTTATGTATTGTATTATGGAAAGAAGGTTGAAAGGCCAAGATATGAATCTCCCGAAATCCCGAAAAAAGTCGGTGTCTTTAATTACTAGAGCTTGGATTTTTAGATAAGAAAACCCGCGAAACATTTATTTAAATGGGTAGGAAACAAAAAAAAAACTTAAAATTGTTATAAAAAATTCTATAAAATCCTAAAATAGGTAGAAAAAATAATTTTATTTACGATTTTTAAGCTGCAAAACACATAAAAACTTATTCAAAAAACTCAATTTTGATTATATTTTTATTTGTAAATGAAATAATTAAAATTAAAACAAAAAAATTTTCGAATAAAGACAATTTGAAACAAAAAATTTATCAATAAAAAAATTATGTTTTTTGGGAGTGAATTTTTGCGAAAAATTTTTGTTCGATTCTTATGGGGTATATAAAATGCCGAAATATGTATTTTAAATTGCAATTTTCTATAATTTTTTGGTTTTTCAATAAAACAGAATGCTCTGCTGCTGCACTTTCCACAAATTTGAAATTTGTTTGTTTTCGGCGCTACACTTCCCAAGAAAAGTGCCGAGGGAGAAAATGGCAATATGACAGAGAGAGAAGGGGCATTTTAGCGAACATTTGGCCATACTTTTGGAGTAAAAATTTGCAAATGCCAAAATTTTAGCAAATTTCAATGAATTGGGAGAGGCTTATGGAAAAACTGTGAGAATTCTTTTTCATTTGCCCTTCCTTTTTATGCACAACATTTACTGAAAAAAATGGAAAAATAAAGGACAGTCGTTGGAAATGGAAAAACAATTTGACAGAAATAATCCACCATCCTAAAAATCAACAGCAGGGGAACATCAAAATTCAAAAAAAAATTCAAAATCTCTGGCTAATGACTTTATTTTAATAGTAAATAAATTTTAATTATTTTATTCGAGACCTAAAAAACTTTTAGAAAAATGTGTATTTAAGCATAATTTAATTAAACTTTAACATATTTTTAATTAAAAAATTTGATAAAAAATCAAAGGAACAATCAGATAATTGATTTTTGCACTTTTTAGGAATGGACCAATCATGATTTTAGGGACTCAATGTAGTCCGTCCAACATTCAGTACAAATACCAAAAATCAACTCAAATTTCAAAGATTGTTTGACCTATATCGGGATTAAACGGGATTAAATTCTCGAGTCCGGATTTTGAAAAACTGGTTAGGACCAGGGACAGCCCTGTCAAATAGCGGAAAATTTGAAAAAACGAAATTAAAAAAAAACTAACGCAATTTCATAACTCTGGGCAATGTTTTTGGCCAATACCAAAAAATCCGATTGCATCGATCATCAATGATTAGTATCCGATCACATTTTCATTTGGCATATTGCCATAAAATTTAAATGCTTCAAAAAGCCAAAAATTTACTCCAAATAAAAAGCAGAGAAAAGAAATGCATAACAAGAAAATAAATATGTAAATAAAGAAAAAGACCACAGAAAAGAAATAGTTCAGTGTCGAAATTTCTCTATGTCGAAAACGTAGTGGTCGAAATTACCAGCCAAGATTTTAAATAGACAATTTTCTACAATTTTTGGTTTTTCAATAAAACAGAATGCTCTGCTGCTGCACTTCCCACAAATTTGAAATTTTTTTTGTTTTCGGCGCTACACTTCCAAAGAAAGGTGCCGAGGGAGAAAATGGCAATATGACAGAGAGAGAAGGGGCATTTTAGCGAACATTTGGCCATACTTTTGGAGTAAAAATTTGCATATGCCAAAATTTATCAAATTTCAATGAATTGAGAGAGGCTTATGGAAAAATCAAATTGTGAGAATTTTTTTTTCATATGCCCTTCCTTTTTTGCGCAACATTTAGTGAAAAAAATTGAAAAATAAAGGACAGTCCTTGGAAATGGAAAAACAATTTGACAGAAAGAAATAATCCATCATCCTAAAAATCAACAGAAGGAACATCCGATTCATCTACTGATCAGTAGTGAGCAATCACCAGATCGTTAATTTGCCACTCTTTTTATCTAATTGCTCCACGAGAGAGCTAATTGCCTTGACGAGAGTGTCCACACTTTTCTGTTGCTCTTTTCTGTCTTGGTCAATTTTCTCGACGAGAGTGTCCAATTTATAGCCGAGAGTCTCGACTTTGCCCACTAAATTATCCAAGTGTTGCTCTTTTCCATCGTGGCCAAGCTTTTCGATGAAAGTGTCAATTTTCTGCATAAGAGCATCAATTTGGTTCTTCTTGTCATCATTCTTCACGAGAGTCCACAAAAAATTATCACTTCCACCGGCGTTGGCTGAAGACACCTGTGAAATGATGGGCAAAATTAGGGAAATGGCAAAAACATATTTTTTTTTGCAAACAATTTCATAGCCTTCGGCAATTTTTGCTTTCAATACTTTCGTTGTTTTATAATAGCTAGCTCCTTCTATAAATTCAACTTCCCCTTTTGTACATATTAACGCTTTCAACAAAGAAAATTGCCGTGGAAAAAACGAACAATAAAATGGGCAAAAGGAGCATTTTTTGCGAGCATTTGGCCATACTTTTGGAGCGGAAAATTGTAAAATTTAGCTAAATTCATTGATAATTATATAAATAAATAAAAAATAAATTAGGCATTTTCAAGAAAGAGCAAATTAAAATAAAGGGTACAGCGGGTCGGGGAATCTTAAAATAATACCCCGGCCAATTTGGATTTCGGGGATGGCATTTCTTGTGAAGATTTGGAAAAACCCAAATTTTAAAAAAATAAAGATTTGTCATCATTAGCGGGTGATTTTTATTCCCTTTTAAAGGCCCGTGTTTTGGGTAGGATTTTCTTGAATAGCATATAAGGAAAGTAGGGATTGAACAGGTTGGTGAAGGAAGAAAAAAGTGCCATTGAAAATCGAGAAAATTGGCGGAGTGATTCAGTGGAGGGCGAAATTGACTTAAATACCCAATTTTTTCGCTGTAATGGGAGGGGCGGATAATGTGGCGGAGAGATATGTGGCAAATGACAACAATTGTGTGGCCAAAATGCCATGCATTGAATAAGCTGGGGTGGGATAATGCCTGATTAATGGCCATGAACGTAAGCGGGGGGGGGGGGGGGGGGTATTTCCAAAATGAATGGCCATGCCATACAATAAGCAAATTATCGATTGATCATAATTTTGATTTTTACATTATTATGTGTAGAAATAAAATATATTTACAATTTGCTGAGTAATATAACGATTTTTTTTTGTTGCTTAGGAAATAATTGATTTGATCGTATTAAAATAATTTTTATATTATTAAATTATTTATTTTTATTTTTAGTAAAGTGGGGAAGAAAAGGAGCATTTTTTGGGAGCATTTTAAAGATTTATTAAGAAATTGTTTCTTTATTCAAAAATTATCTTTTTTTTTCTTAAAAAATAAAGTAAAATTTTTTTTAATATTTTATAAAAGCTTTTTTTGTTTTTGTTTTTTTTTTTTTTGCATTTTATAACATTGGGGAAGCCGAAAAAATTTGCACAACAGATTAGGGGATATATTGCTACATAATTCTTTTATCCTATCTTCAAAGAATCCAGAGAGAGTGAGAGAGAGAGAGACAAAAAAAAAGTGCCAAAAAATTGTTTGCAGATGGCACGCAAAATGGGCACTTATTTTCGTAAACACTCGGAAAAATTGGCAAAATTTCTCGAAACCACGAACAGCGGGCCCGAAATTGAGCTGTGGACATTTCCCGGCAATTAGCTGAGAAATACAAAAACATTTAAAAACTTTTTGAAAAATGCCAGAATTTGACCCGTCCCAGTTTGAAGTTTTAGAAAAAGTGTTTTTTAGGAGTCCTGATATGGGTCCAAATTTTGACTCGTTTCTGAACCGGATCAGGATTTTCGGCTCCCGGACAATCGGACAGTGGACAATCCGAAAGTGAGGACAATCCGACAGTGAGGACAATCCGACAGAGGTGGACAATCCGACAGTGGACAATCCGACAGTAAATTACACTAAAAGATAATAAAATGCCTTCGCCGAAGGGGACCAATTGTGCCGTATCAAGAAAACAGAAAAAATAGGCAAATAAATTGATGAGTTTTTGTAATAACACTAAAAATTAAACGATGTGAATGTGCCATTAGTACTGAAGGGTGTGGAAAGGCATTCAACAGCCAATTTCGGTTTCTTCATACACCATTAAGCACTTTTGTCAAAGAAATGTAAGAAAGTAGGCATTGGAATTTTATTGATCAAAATTTCACCTATAATTTACAAGACGGCATTCGTGTTGCGAGGAATGGCAAGAAAAAGCGCTTTTATTTCAATAAAGATGCAGCCGTCCCTTCAAAATGCCAATCTATGTTAATTTAGAACGAAACAATTTTAGACTGCATTTGCACTTTTTTTTTATTTTCCTTTTTTCTTGATACGGCACAATCGATTCCCTTCGGCGACCGCATTTTATTATCTTTCAGTGTAATTTAGTGTCGGATTGTCCACTGTCCGATTGTCCACCTCTGTCGGATTGTCCTCACTGTCGGATTGTCCACTGTCCAATTGTCCAGTCACGGGATTTTCACAAAAAAATAAAAATGATTATTCCATTCTTTTCAAATAATTTCTATTATGTCCGCATTCGAGTCCTAAAAATTTCACAAAAGCATTGAATTTGAATGCAGTTATATAGGAACTTTTAAATTTGGCATTTGGGCAAATTGCCGGCCCGACGAATTAAATTGGGAAGAAAATGGCATTTGTGCCGTAACATGGAAATGCGCGAAACTAGCAAATCTATGGCAAAATTTGCCAATAGCAAATTAAAAATTAACATTAATATTGAAAAATAAATTATGAGTGTTTTTTCATTTGCCTTCCTTTTATGCGGCAACCATAAGTATAATGTACAATATAAAGTAGAATGAATAAATTCATTGTTTGGGTAATATATGAGTTGTAATATTATGACCTTCTACTCTACTTTATATAATATTATTAAAAATTTGTATAATCCAGAATGTATTAATTCTATAGTAACATATATTGTAAATGCCTTCTACTCTATTTTGTATAATTATATATTAATTTTTTTTTAATAGAATTACTCAGCTTAATTTTAGTCCGAAATGCCGTCCGTATGCAATGTAATGTGATCAGCAGCCAGAGCTTAAAGTGTACTCTATCTGATTAGCGGGGCTCTGATCAGTGCCGAATGCCATGAGCATTAATTATTGTGTGCCATTAGATGATGATGCTTCTCTAATAGGCGAAGTTTAAAGCCCAAAAGCCCAAGTTTTCCAAGCATTCCGATGGTTGGAATGCAAAAATGCGAATTTCATAAAAAGCTTTTTCTCAGGCGACAAAAGTGGGAAAATTTTTATGAATTTGATGAAATTGTTGACTGATGTTGTGCCAAAAAAGGCAAAATTATATTTTGCCCCAAATTAAAAAATAAATTAAAATATTTTTAAATTTGTAGCCATTGTCTGTTTTAATTGCCATTTTTTCTTCACCCTTTTCATTTGGCATTTCGCCATAAATTTTTGGCCAATTTTTTTTTTAAAAGGAATTCGGCGTCCAATTTTCCGTATGATGTCAAATTATCGGGATTTTTAACAGTTATTTGCCATTTTTTCACCCTTTTCATTTGTTACTTTGCCATAAAATTTAAACTTTTCAAAAAGCCAAAATTTTACTCCAGATAAAAAGCAGAAATAAATAAAAAAACAAATAAAATATCGGAAAAGACTACAGATAAAGATGTAAAAATAAAGTCTTTGCAAAAATGAAATTGAAAAATAAAGGACAGTCCTTAAAAATGGAAACATTTGACAGAAAAAAACCCATCACCCCAAAAATTAATAACAGGAACATCCAATTCATTTGATCAGTAGTGATCAGATATCAGCAGCTATGATCAATCACCAGAGCGTTAATTTGCCACTCTTTTTATCTAATTGTTCCACGAGACTGCTAATTGCCTTGACGAGAGTGTCCACACTTTTCTGTTCCTCTTTTCTGTCTTGGTCAATCTTCTCGATGAGAGTGTCCAATTTATGGCCGAGAGTCTCGACTTTGGCCACAAAATTATCCAAGTGTTGCTCTTTTTTGTCATTGTCAATCTTTTCGATGAGAGTGTCAATTTTCTGCATAAGATCAACATTTTGCTTTTTCTTGTCATCATCATCCTTCTTCACGAGAGTCCACAAAAAATAATCATTATCACCGGCGTTGGCTGAAGACACCTGTGAAATGATGGGCAAAATTAGGGAAATGGCAAAAACATATTTTTTTTTGCAAACAATTTCATAGCCTTCGGCAATTTTTGCTTTCAATTCCTCTGCTGTTCTTTCACTTTCTTTAATTGCAGCAGGATATGAATATGATTTTTGCATTCCTTTTACAAATGCAACCTTCTCATTTGGTTTATCCCCATTTGACTCAACGCTTCCAAAGAAAAGTGCCAAGAAAATGAAAAATAATAATAATAATAAAATGGGGAAAGTAGCATTTTTTTGCGAGCATTTGGCCATACTTTTGGAGCGGAAAATTGCAAATTGAAAATTTAGCTAAATTCATTGATAATTATATAAATAAATAAAAAAAATAAAAAATAAATTAGGTATTTTCAAGAAAGAGCAAATTCAAATAAATGGTACAGCATGTCGGGGAATCTTAAAATAATACCCCGGCCAATTTCGTTTCGGGGATGGCATTTCAGAAATGCCATTGAAAATCGAGAAAATTGGAAGGAATGATTTCAATGGAGTGCCAAATTGACTTAAATACCCAATTTTTCGCTGTAATGGGACGGGCGGATAATGTGGCGGAGGGATATGTGGCAAATGCCAACAATTGTGTGGCCAAAATGCCATGCATTGAATAAGCTGGGGTGGGATAATGCCTGATTAATGGCATGCCAGGCAATAAGCAAAATGATCGATTGATCATAATTTTGGTTTTTACATTATTATGTGTAGAAATAAAATATATTTACAATTTTGTTGAGTAATTTAACGAATATTTTTTGCTTTGGAAATAATTGATTTTATCGTATTAAAAATTTTTATATTATTAAATTTCATTTTTTTAAAATAAATTGGGGAAGAAAAGGAGCATTTTTTGGGAGCATTTGGCCATAGTCTTGGGGGCAAAAATTGCAAAATTTAAAATTAGCAAATTTTGATCAGAATGTGAAGGCGGAAAAATGATTGCTTATGAGAATTTCTTTTAATTTGTAAGTATTTATAGAGCAATTTAAAGATTTATTAAGAAATTGTTTCTTTATTCAAAAATAAAGATTTATTAAGAAATTGTTTTTTTCTTAAAAAATTAAGTAAAAATTTTTTTTAATTTTTAAAATCTTTTTTTTTTGTTGTTTTTTTTGCATTTTATAACATTGGGGAAGCCGAAAAAATTTGCACAACAGATTAGGGGATATATTGCTACATAATTCTTTTATCCTATCTTCAAAGAATCCAGAGAGAGTGAGAGAGAGAGAGAGAGAGAGAGAGAGACAAAAAAAAAGTGCCAAAAAATTTTTTGCAGATGGCACGCAAAATGGGCACTTATTTTCGTAAACACTCGGAAAAATTGGCAAAATTTCTCGAAACCACGAACAGCGGGCCCGAAATTGAGCTGTGGACATTTCCCGGCAATTAGCTGAGTAATACAAAAACATTTAAAAACTTTTAAAAAATGCCCGAATTTGAGCAATCCAAGTTTGAAGTTTTAGAAAAAGTGTTTTTTAGGAGTCCTGATATGGCTACAAATTTTGACTCGTTTCTGAACCGGATCAGGATTTTCCCAAAAAATAAAAATTTTAATGCTAAAACAATGATTATTCCATTCTTTTCAGATAAGCTCTATTATGTACGCATTCGAATCCTAAAAATTTCACAAAAGCATTGAATTTGAATACAGTTATATAGGAACTTTTTAAATTTGGCATTTGGGCAAATTGCCGGCCCGGCGTATTAAAATTGGGAAGAAAATGGCATTTGTGCCGTGCCATGGAAATGCGCGAAACTAGCAAATCTATGGCAAAATTTGCCAATAGCAAATTTAAAAATTAACATTATTCCAATCAATTGGGAAAATTATATTGAAAAATAAATTATGAGTGTTTTTTTTCATTAGCCTTCCTTTTATGCGGCAACCATAAATATATATAATGTGCAATTAAAGGGTGCCGTGCTGGTGCGTTTCGTAAAAACTGCCACCCATGCGCGTTTCGTAAAACTGCCAGCGCGTTTCGTAAAACTGCCAAATTGGTATTTTTTTAAAACCCCCACCCATGCGCGTTTCGTAAAACCGCCAGCGCGTTTCGTAAAACTGCCAATGGGTTCCAAAACAAAATGGCTAATATATATAAATTCATAACTTGGCCCAAATTCAACCAAATAAATATTTCATGGTATCATTCAATAGCTTTAATTGTTCTCTTTCAGAATATATTTTTCGTAAATTTTTAGCTTAAGTATGAGAAAAGTTATAAAGCATTGAACATGCTATGTTTTTTGCAATGATCATGCAAATAGAAGTATAAACATTAAAATTTTAAAGTCTTTAAAATGCAATTGAGCCAAAATTAATTATATATTCGATAGCCCTAAGAATTCTCTATTTACCTTTAAAATTTCAGAAAATTTCATTTAGTTTTAAAAAAGTTTTTGCAAAAAATTCTGACTTAGGATTTTCGAAATTTTGTGACAATAACTTTTCTCATACTTAAGTTAAAAATTTACGAAAAATATATTCTGAAAGAGAACAATTAAAGCTATTGAATGATACCATGAAATATTAATTTGGTTGAATTTGGGCCAAGTTATGAATTTATATATATTAGCCATTTTGTTTTGGAACCCATTGGCAGTTTTACGAAACGCACCAGCACGCAATTAAAGTAGGATGAATAAATTATTTGTTTGGGTAATATATGGGTTGTAAAATTATGCCTTCTACTCTACTTTGTATAATTATATTAAAAATTGTATAATCCAGGGTGTATTAATTCAATAGTAACATATGTTGTAAAAATATGCCTTCCACTCTTCTTTATATAATTATATATTATTATTTTTATTTTTTAATAGACTACCGGAAGCATTACTCAGCCGGTGGTTTGGCCTTGGTCACAGCAATGTTCTAAAGAAAAAAATAATAAAAATAGAAGATTTTCAAAAAAAATCGGTGCCTTCGGAGGCACTTTGGCCGGCTGTGCTTTCGGCGCCGGTTTTTTGGCCGAAATTTCGTCGTCTTCACCCGAACTGCTCGACTCAGTCTCAGCAGGCGATATCGTATCCGTGGTTAGTCGATTCCTAAAAAAGTGCAAAAATCAAAAATCTGATTTTCCTATGATTTTTTAATCAATTTTTTTAATTAGAAATATTTAAAAATTTAATTAAATTGATGCTTAAATACCCATTCTTCTAAAAGTTTTTTTAAATCTCGAATAAAAATGATTAACTTTACCATTAACCATATTACTTTGAATTTTTTAAGTGGCCAAACCCAAAAATAATGAGGGCTAAATCAATGGGTGGATAATGTGATGACCACCAAAATGCATTTTCCATGGGAACCGGCCACTTCGGCGCGGGCCATTTCGGCGCCGTTTCAAATAACTTTTTCATTATCAACCAAATTAAATATCTTTATTATCATTCGATAGCTCTTGAGATTCTCTATTAGCCTGCAAAATTTCAAAAAATTTCATCTGTTTACAAAAAAGTTATGGCCAAACAAAAATTGACTTTTTCTTGGTTTTTTCGGCGCCGCGTGCCATAACTTTTTTATTTTTGAATCATTCGTTTCTATTTTGGCATTTATATATAGAGCACACATAGAGCTTTCAAATGATGCCAGAATGGCTAAAGTTGACTGACAAATAAAAAAGTTATAGCATTTCAAAATTTGCGGCGCCGAAATGGTCCGCGCCGAAGTGACCCCGACCCATTTTCCATCCCAAATTTGGTGAGGGTGAAAAAATTTCCTGATTTTTTCTGATTTGTCCTGAATTGAAAATGATTGAATGGTCCTGATTTTTTTCTAATTTCTCCTGAATTGAAAATGACAATCTTGCCTGGGACGAAATTACAGAAAAAATGGGTGCCCAAATATCCCGTGATTTCTGTTAGCCAAATTTTTTATGTGTTTATCCATTTATTGTCATGAGATTAATGACACTTTATTTCCCAATTTTTTATATTTTTTTTTAAATAAAGAGTGCATTTTATAAAACATTTAAAAAGTAAATATATTTTAATAGATTTTCGCCTTGACTGATTTGAACCTACGGTCCTTTTATTATTTTTTAACCATTGCCATGAAGCAAAATAGGGACAAATGACCCTGGAAAAAAGGACTTTAATACCCTTAAACTTATGGCCAATCCAATTAGTCCTTGTCCATTTTTTGAATGTCCTTGGATTTCATAAATTTTTATTTTTTGTCCTTGGACAGTGGACAATCCGACAGTAAAATACACAAAAAGATAAGAAATGCCGTCGTCGAAGGGGACCGATTGTGCCATAATCCACAGGACGGCACGGCATTCCAAAAATTAATCTCCAAAATTTATTTTTTTATTTTTTTGACAAGAATTTTTGATTTTAAAAATTATTTGGCCTAATTTTTTTTGTTACTTTTTGAATAGCTTTTGTCATTTTACACCCCCTTAATTTGAGGCTTTTTAGTGCCTATTTTCCATTTTTTGTGCCCAATTTTTGGGCTTTTTTAGAGCCTAAAGCCTACCTATTTTGACGTTTTTAGAGCCTATAAAAATTCGGGTTTTCTCTATTAACATACATAAAAAATAGTACGCCAAAATGAGAGATGTTTTTTTCTCTGCACTCTCTATTTATTGGTTCATCTCTCGTTTTTTGTGAAACGGTGTGAATATGAAGCTCTGCTGGATGATTTTGATTTTCACCAGATCGCTGCACAATTTCGTCCATCTTTATCTCGATGCTCTCCACAATTTTTTCTGTTGTGTCCGAGTCATTTTTTCACCAATTTTTTTTCAGAATGAAGAAAATCTCATTGTTGGCATATTTTTCACTAAAGTTCACAAAAAAATAAATAAATAAATAGAATAATTTTTAAAAATATTTTTTATCAACAATTATGTGAAGGTTACAAGCAAATAAAGAAAGAATATCGGAAAAGACCAGAGAAAAATATGTAAATAAGATAGTATTTGAAAATGTAATTGGAAAATAAAGGACAGTCCTTGAAAATGGAAACATTTGACAGAACAGGAACCCATCATCCTAAAAATCAACAACAGGAACGAACATCCGATTCATTTGATTTTGATCAGTAGTGATCAGATACCAGATGATCACCAGAGCGTTAATTTGACACTCTTTTTATCTAATTGCTCCACGAGAGAGCTAATTGCCTTGACGAGAGTGTCCACACTTTTCTGTTGCTCTTTTCCATCATGGTCAATCTTCTGGATGAGAGTGTCAATTTTATGCCCAAGAGCATCAATTTGGTTTTGCTTGTCATCATTCTTCACGAGAGTCCACAAAAAATAATCATTATCACCGGCGTTGGCTGAAGACACCTGTGAAATGATGGGCAAAATTAGGGAAATGGCAAAAATAATTTTTGTGCCAACAATTTCATAGCCTTCGGCAATTTTAGCATTCAATGCGCGCGTTGTTGCTGTTTCTCTTCTATATCCCCGTACAAATGCAACGCGTCCATTTGGCTCAACGCTGCCAAAGAAAAGTGCCGAGAAGAAAATGAATAAAAATAATAAATTGGTGAAGAAATGGAGCATTTTTTGCGGGCATTTGGCCATAGTTTTGATGGCAAAAATTGCAATTTAAAATTTAGCAAAATTTCAATTACTTTTGAGAGGCTTAATGGGAAAATCAAATTGTGAGAATTCTTTTCATTTTGCCCTTCCTATTATGGCGTCACATTCTATGGTTTGTATAATGTGTAGGTTATTATACCTTCTATTCTACGGTTTGTATAATGTGTAGATTATTATACCGTCTATTCTACGGTTTGTATAATGTGTAGGTTATTATACCTTCTATTCTACGGTTTGTATAATGTGTATGGTGCCGGACGCCCACAAAACTTTTGCTAAAATGATGGGAGATTCACCAAAAGCTTTTATTTGTGCTCCGAATCAAATGTGAAAAGGCAAAGACTGAATGAAGCAACAGACTGATCAATGCCCCGATATTTGCCCAATATATTCCGATCAGATCAACAGCAGGTGGACGGGTCGGGACGCCAAAGGCAAGAAAAGCAAAGGGTGATTGGGATGAGGAAAATTAATTGCCAAAGAGAGCAGAAATGTCAGCGAAAAAGAAATAGGGCCCCTCATAACGGTAGGGGTCAGTTCCGTCTGGCCAGTTCCGTCTGAGCCAAGCTTAAAGCATTATAACTTTTTTTTCAGTAGGTCAAATTTTATAAGTTTGGCATCATTCAAAAGCTATGCATGTTTAGAAGCTTTTGATAAGCTATTTCTAAGCGATTGAACAACTTATAAAAAAGTTGCAACATGAATGTTACCAAAAAGTCAGAATTTTTGCATATTTTAATTTATATCTTTTTTACATGTCGGTATTTCTTTGTGATTTTTGGGAAGCCGATAGAGCTTGTTAAGAGCTTTCGAATGATACCAACTTTGTTGGATTTGGTCAACAAAGAAAAAAGTTATGATGGTCTAAACTTGGCTCAGACGGACTAAGCTAAAAAAACATCTTCCCTTTTATGCTGTGGACATTTGTGTTTTTTTGTTGTTGAAATTTTCATAAAAATTTAAGGCAATTTCAAAAGAAAGTTTACTAGCAGAAATGAGAAACAACAACAACAACAACCAAAGTTTATCGAGAAAAAGACCTCAAACAACAATAGTAAAAAGGTGACAAAGGACAGTCGTTGAAAAAAGTGAGAAATTTTAGGGGAAAAATGGAAGAAAGCCTTTGAAAATGAGAAATTTTACAAAAAAATTAAATGGAAAAATCAATGGGTAGGGGTCGTTTTGGCGCCCGATGTTTGGCGCCAGTCCGAGTTTTTGGATTCAAAATCCAACAATCTTGGTACCATTGCGAAAGGTTGACGAGATGTACATGTTTAGAAGCTGTTTCTCTAAGGTATTGCTGGCGATTAGACAATTACCAAACAGTTTACCAAGATTAATTGGATTTGGTCGACAAATAAAAAATAATCAAAAAATTATAACTTGGCGCCAAAACGTTCATTCCCGATCATACCTGATCAGGACAACTTTGATTTGCCACTTTCTTTTCCTAATTGGCTAATTTCTTCCCCTAATTGGCCACTTTCTTCCCCTAATTGGCCACTTTCTTCCCCTAATTGGCCAATTTCTTCCCTGTGACTTATGGAAAAACCAAATTGTGAGAATTCTTTTCATTTGTCCTTCCTTTTTATGCGCAACATTTACTGGAAAAAAAAAGAAATTTAAACGCTTCAAAAAAGCCAAAATTTACTCCAAATAAAAAGCAGAGAAATGTAAATAATAAACAAATAATAAGATATCTGAACATGCCCACAGAAAAATATATAAATAAGCAAGTATTTGAAAAATGGAATAGAAAAATAAAGGGCAGTCCTTGAAAAATGGAAACATTTGACAGAAACCCATCATCCTAAAAACCAACAGCAGGGGGAATTCAGATGATCAATCATCGGCAGAGGCATTCATTTGCCGTCCTTCTTCCCCTGCTGCTCCACAAAAGTGCCAATTACTCCGATGAGAATGTCCATTTTGTTCACGAGAGTGTCTATTTTGTTGCCAAGAGTTTCAATGTTTTTTTTGTCAGCAGCAGCCACTTTTTTGTCCATAACGACATCATCATCCTTTACAAAAGTCCACAAATAGTAATCGCTTTTTGGAGACATACCTAAAAATGAGGAATAAACAAATAAAAAAATAAACAAATTTTTGTAAAATTTTTACAGCACATTTATTTTTTTTTTGAAAATTCAATAGGTCGACCTTTTTATTTGATTTTTAATTAATTTTTATTAAACCAAAACAATGCCGTAATTATATTATTATTGTAACAAAAAAAAAGTCTATAAAATAAGTGAGTGGTTCCTACTAATGCTGTTCGAGACTTTCGGTCTCGACTCGAGAAAAGTCTCGGAGGTTATTTTTTGTTTTTTGGTTTCGGTGTCAAGTGTCTGAGAAATTTTCGCTCTCGAACGGCACTAGTTCATAGTGAC
>SIJG01000132.1:137839-152784 GCA_023374025.1 Heterodera schachtii
ATTGGTGCCAATTGTTTTCGTCAAGAAGCCTAAAAATCAAAAAATTAAATAAATTGAATGTTAGAAAAAAAACATTCACTGACCCGTCCTCGATTTCGCCCTCATCAATTCGAATGTCAATTTGATTCCACTGATAAAAACAATCCCATCCAATCGCTTCTTCTTCCCATTTTGTCCATTTGCTTTCGTCTCGCGCAATTGGAGAACGGACGAACAGAAAACGGTTGCTAAAGTTAATCCTTTTCAACGTCAATTGTTCACGTGTCCATTCGTTGATCAGATCAAAGGGCACAACGGAGTCATCGAAAGAATAAACGATAACAATAAAATTGACGGGAGATGAAGCATTGAAAAATGCCTTAAATTTAAAAATACTTAATTAATTAGTTAATTAATGGTAAGCACCGTTTTTAAGGCTTCAATACTCGGCGACAAAATCCCATCACCCATGTCCATGAGCAACGAGCATTTGAGCACCTTTGGCACATTGTCCGGACGGGGAGTAAAAACCCATTTGGCCACCGCTTTTCTATCCGATGCCATGGCACTGTCATCGGCCGGAAATTCGGTGAAGAAACCGTCGAAGCCATATAATTTGACAATGCGAAGTGATGGACATTCGTTGAGAATTGACGGGGTGAATTGCCGCAAACGGTGAAAAATTCCGACGGGCAATTCCAAGCCATGAATGTTTTTTCCGATCATTGGCCAAATGTTGCGCAAAATGAACTCCAAAGTGCGGTCACTGTTCGTTCGCATGGCCAAATTAATTTGACATTTGGTGAAAAGTTGGCGAAAATGGTGGAGAAAAGCGATGGCACTGTTGTTGATATGTCTGAAAACGAAATAATGACAGACAGAAAACACAAAAAATCATTCATTTCACCTTATTATAATGTCTTCGAATCCGACGACTTTCTTTGGCAACGGCTTTTGCGGAATTTGCATCGATTTCCAACGGCAATTGGTAATTTCCATTTTCTTTTGGCCATTTTCTCCAATTTTGTTGTTAATTCGAATATTTCCCAATGTCCATTTGCGAGTTTTGAAGTGTTCGTCCACGTAAAAGTCAAATCGGTGGCTG
The DNA here is from genome assembly GCA_023374025.1 of Heterodera schachtii. NCBI lineage: Eukaryota > Metazoa > Nematoda > Chromadorea > Rhabditida > Heteroderidae > Heterodera > Heterodera schachtii. Next base: position 138,924 of record SIJG01000132.1, read on the forward strand.
ATCAGTGCAATTCCATGGCCAAGTTGTGAAGGCGCAAGCAAATCGAACACTGAAAGCCAACAGTCGGCGGAGATGAAGCTGAAAAATTAAATTTCAAATTTTTTAAATTTGTTTCTTTTTTACATTTTCTCTTTTGGTTTTTTGAAGCGGTTCCAAAAAAACCAAAGAATGGCACAACAAATGACAAACATTGGCACAACGAAAAGACTAAAAAATGAGAAGGAAAAGAAGAAAAGAAATAAGCAAAAGTAAAAAATAATATTTTGAACGTATTTTCAGGGAGAAAAAGTCGAAGAGAGAGAGACGAAAAGAAATAAATGAGCGAATGAAAGAGAATGGGAGAGGAGGGAAAGAGCTTTTAAAGCAATGCATCGAATACAACCGTTTAATAAAATCGCCTAAAAATTGGCAAAAAAAATTAGTATAAAAGTGGTTGCTCCTCCTCCGCCACTTTCATTAGAATTATTATTATTATTATTCATTCGCCATTTATTTATTTTCGTCTCTCTTTGTTCGACTTTTTCTCCCTGAAAATGCCTTTTAAAATGATTCTGTATGGTTTTCGTTATTTCTTCTCGACATTTACCCTTTTAAGAGTGCCGGAAACTGTCTTAACCATTTGCCACGACGCAATCTCAGACAACCAAAATGAAGCGGAGGAAAAGATGGCAAAAGCGATGTAAAATTAAAATGCCAATTTTAAATTTGAATTTGAATTTATTTTCTTTTTTCAGCTTCTTCTCCGCCGATTGTTGGCTTTCAGTGTTCGATTTGCTTTTTCTTCCATTCTTTTTTCGAATATTTTCTTCCTTTTTGTTTATACTCATTTTTTATTGCAATAAATTTTTGAACAATTTCAATTTTTTGTTCATCCGTTTTTGATTTGTTGTGGCATTTCCCGAATAATTTTGGGAACTACCAAGTTGGTGGTGCTCAAATCCACCAAAATGCAGTCAATCAACAGCAGCTAGGAATGAATGGGATGTTTGCTCCCCCGGTTTTGTGGCCACAGATGCCAATGCCAGTTTTCCATCCACAGCCTCAGTTTTACGGGGGTCAAATGGTACCACAATTCCCCATCCAAAACTATGCACCGTTTTTGAACAATCAAATGCCTGCAATGCTTCCACACCAACCAAATATCCAGAATGCTCGCATGGCTATAAACGCCGCACATCAGCAGGTGAACGAGCAGCCATTTAACCCACAAGTGGTGCGGCAGAATGCACAGCAACAGGCGTTTCCACACCAGGCGGGCCTGAGTGGACTTGAATATGCGATGATTTTGGATCGTCTGCCGGATATAAAGGGAAACGAAGGCAGCGATTTGATTCGCAATTTCTTTAAAAAGTACAGTCAGTACACGATTGATTGGCCTAACAAAAAGCGTATCGAATCGTTGGGGGCGAAATTAAGTGGCCGTGCTGAAAGAGCTTATAATGCCGCTTTGGCCAGCGAACCTTCTGCTTACGAAAACATCAAAAGAAGCATTTTGCAACAACTGGAGGACAGAGAAATGAGTGCATTCAATGATTTGATGAATGGTATACTTAGAAAATCCGGTGAAAATCTGGACGATTTGGCCGATCGAATTTCGAGTCTTGTGCGCAGGGCGTATCCAGGACTAACGCGAAATCTGGCAGATGAATACTCGATCAAACACCTGATCAGAAGTTTGAATAACCCCGAACTCGCACTGAGCTTGGAGCTCCATCGCCGTAATGGGATGTCATTTGATGAATTTGTGGCGTTGGCTTCGCGTGAAGAAACAACCCAAAAAGCGGCAAAAATACAAAACGGGGAGCGCCCAAAACCATATTATGAGCGAAATTTCCAGCATACGCACCAGGGTGAAAGAAATTCCGAAACGATTTCTAAAAATTTTTCGCCACGCCCTATTTGTTACAATTGTAATGAGTCCGGCCATATTTCGAGAAACTGTAATAAAGCAGTGGCACAGTCGAACCGAAATGCACCCGCATTTTTTCCACGGAATCAGCAACAACAACAGCTTCATAATTCGCCAGCTACAGGAGCGAACCGAATTTTTCAAAATTCCAAAAATGGAGTAACCCCAGCGGCACGCTCACAAAACTTTCTTAAGCAAAATTGCATAAGAATGGAAGAGGAAGTTAAAACCGACGCAACCGTCGCTGGTGTCAAATTGGAAAAGGAAGTTATAGAGTATTTTAGGAATGAGTTGGATAAAAGCCAAAATGTTTGCAGTGGAGTCGAATTGAATGCAATTATTGGAAAAATGGTGACGGTGGAACTTGGAGTGATGGGAACCCAAACCAGTGGAATGCTTGATGGGGGAGCCCAAATTTCGTTAATGGGTGGAAAGTTTTTCTATGATTTAGTAACCAGTGGTAAATTGGACCTTGGCAAAAATGGATTTAAAAGGGTGGATGTCAATGGTAAAGAGTTGGAGTGTTTCGGAATGACTTCAGTTCCAGTCGATCGAAAAGGATGCAGTACAACCAATGTTTGTTTCCATATTACGAGTGCTCCTTTTGGTTTTGACTTGTTAATTGGTACCAACGCATTGCGTTCTCTTGGATTTTGTCTCTATGACATTCCCAAAAAAGAAATGATTAATTTTGAGGAAGTGAACCATCAAAAGAAAAATCCAATCAGTGTTATTTACCAAATGACATTAAAACCACACACAATGCAATTCATAACATTGTCAGCAGGAAATGAATGGAATGACCAAGATGTGGTAATTACGGCTGTCAATGAGAAAAGTTCAGTCGAACGGAATGTCGAATGAAGAATTCGCATCGTTTGAGCAGTTGATCTGTAAATTTGGGGAAATTTTCGCCGTTTCTGAAAAAGAGTTGACACAAACTGATTTAGTTGAACACCGAATTGATACGGGTGATGCAAGACCGATCAAAGCTAAACATAGGCCGGTTCCATATGCCTACCGAGAAAAGGTGGCCGAAATGATCAATGATTATCTTGGTAGGGGCCTGATCAGACCATCATTTTCACCTTGGGCGTCACCAATAGTGATTGTTCCAAAACGAGACGGAACTCTTCGTTTCTGTGTTGACTACAGAGACCTAAATTCGGTTACAGTAAAGGATGCATTTCCATTACCAAATATCGACAATACCTTACTTGCCCTTGGAGGAAAGAAAATCTTTTCCGTCATTGATTTTATGTCCGGGTACTGGCAGATAAGAATGGAAGAGGAGTCAATTGAAAAAACAGCTTTTGTGACAGAGTTTGGGTTGCAAGAATTCACGGTGTTACCGTTTGGTCTTTGTAACGCAGTAGCGACTTTCCAGCGTTTTATGACGCGTCTTTTTGATGGAATGGTGAACAAATCAGCGTTCATTTACATTGATGACATTTTGATTGCCTCTGAGACATGGAAAGATCACTTGACGGATCTTTCAAAAGTTTTTGAGCGGATAGAAGCAGCAGGGCTGAAGCTAAAAATTACAAAATGTCGATTTGCCGCAAAGGAAATTCTACTAAGAAGGGCGGCGGATGACGAAAATATGATGTTATTGTTTTTATTATTTGTTGGCCGGTGATTTTCGATGATTTTGTTGGCCGTTAATGTTGCATTATTTTTCTTTGAATAAAATTTTTCAATAAATTTTTGTTCCATTTTTCATCTTCTCCAGCGCCATTTTAATTATAATAAAACAAATTAATTTATTAGAGCTCATCATTTAATTAATTTTTTATTACAGTAAATTCTATTCATAGTATTAAATCAAAATGTCCTTGTTTTCTAAAGAAATGTCAGAACAAATTGCAACAACAATTAAAGACAACTTCGCAACATTTTTTCCAGGCAGCAAAGAAGCAAAATTTGCTCAAAAGGCCAACACAGCTTGGGAGGAATTGAAATGATTTAAATGCAAATTTTGGTTCATCACTTACTGTAAAGCAAGTGAGAGAAAAATGGCACAATATGAAAAAAGAGTCAAAAAGCCGTTTTGCCGACGAAAAGCGGTCAAAATTGCGAATAAAATAATTAATGAAGTGCGTGGTTTAGTGAGCGTTCAAAGACCGGAGGTGGTCGAGCGGATTTGCGAGATGATCCCGTTCACAGTGCCATAGTCGATACTTTTGCCGAGAAGTTTTCCGGAATTCCCGGAGCCCGTGAAACGCCAATTTTTCCTGAATCTTCCACTTCAACCAGCCTTGATTTTGATTTGGAAGTCCAATCATTGGAGGTGCAAAGGAATAATTTTTGGCAGTCTTTGGTTTTTTTTCAGCAGAAAATGCCATTCAAATTGCTGAAGACCGACTTAGGAGCAACTCCAAACCCGTCGCCTGTCCAATCGACCTTACGAACTCGTGTCCCAAGTGGAGCGAGTGCCGTCATTGATCTCCAGCGCGAGGTGCTTGAGCTGCAGAAAGATTTTTTTAAAAATCACGCAGTGCCTTTGGCCGAAAAAATGACTGCTTATTACGATTACAAAGTGGCCAAATTTCTCTCAAGTGATGAGAAAGAAGAAAGCGTGGAAAAGGAATTCTGATTAATGAATATATTATTCAATATTTGTTCACTGATTGATGATCAATCAATGAATTTTCTTCATGTTAAAATGATATTCATATTTACAATTATTAAATTGAATTATTTTCATTTTGTCGAATATTTCTATTCGATTATTCATTTAATTATTATTAAGTTTAAGCATTATGGCTGAGTTTTTAAATTATGAATATGAAGAAGTTGAAAAACAGCAGCGTCCAAAAGGCCCGTTCAAAAATATTTTGGGAGAATTGCAATCATTTAGTCAAACAGAAAGAGACAAAGAATTGGTCAAACGATTCAGGTATAATTGTTATTTTGGCTTTGTTCATATGTGGTATTAGATTCACTGAAAACGGCATAAAATTCCTGTGTTCCTTATGCCAACGGGATTTGGTGCCAAAACACGGAAGCAAAGGATCTCCAGTTCCATTGGAGCTTCAGATAATAATCGCTCTCCAATATTTGGCAAGCAATACATTTGAGCTTCATATCGGAAGATCCTATGGAGTTGGACAGAAAACAGTCTCATTAATTATTAACCGTGTTTGCGAATCAATTGCAAATCAAAGTGGAAAATTTGTGCATTTTCCACAAGAGAATAATGAATCGCGCACTAAAACTGACTTTTTTAATTACTGTGCCATCCCATGTGTTTTGGGAGCTATAGATTGTACGCACATCAGAATTTCTGTAAGAATTTATTTCTAATCGAAATAAAAATAATTAAATATAGAGCCCTGGAACTGCGGATGAACAGTCATATATTAACCGGAAGGGATTTAATTAAATTAATATGCAGGCACTTTAATGTTGTGCTTAATTCTTCGACTTAATTTTTAGGGAATTGTCGATTCAAATTGTCAGTTTTTAAATGTTGATGTTACATGGCCTGGTGCCACGCATGACTCTTTTGTACTGCGCCAAAGTGGCGTTTGGCATTACTTTGAATCCGGTCAAGCGGCAATTCAATTTTATTAGGAGATTCCGGTCTGTAAATATGTCTAAGACTAATTGAAATAATTTAAATATTTTTATAGGTTATCCTCTAAAGACATGGCTTCTCACACCATATCTGACAGCTATCACTGTTTCCCAGCGAAGATTTAATTATGCCCTGAGCAGAGGCCGTACTTGTGTTGAGCGTGCTTTTGGCATTTTAAAACGGCGTTTTTCAATTATCATTCTGGCTACAGGCTTCCAACTAAAAATGATTGGCTTTGACAGCTCGATTCGATCAATGATCAGAAAATAATTCTGGCTTTGCCTCATTTTGATCAATGATCAGTAAACAATTCTTAAATAGAATTTTTTAAAAATTGAGGAAATTAAGCCAAAAAAAATCACAAACAGAGACAATTTATTGTTCAAAGCATTAAAATTTTCAGCGCTGAAGTTAATTCAAAAAAAATATACTATTAAAAAGAGGATACATTTGTCTCCATTATAGATTTTGTTTGAGCTTTTTATCATATTTCGCTGATTTTTGGCAAATTTTTAAAAGTTGGTGGTTAGGTCTGCTACCATGGGTCGGGGCAGGGTTGGCGTTTTACCATGGTTACATAGTTAGGTAACCACCAACCATGTTCTTTTACTGTGTGTTCAAAAACCACCAACCATCATGGTCAAATGACCAGGTTAAATGACCATGAACACGTGGTTGCTCATTTGCTACGGGTAAACCATGATGGTTGTGGTTATTTAACCATAACCACCTTCTTTTACTACGGCCCCAGGCAAAATGAATATAATTGCCGATCTTTTGTCTCGGTCAAAAACGCTTCTGAAATCGGAGAATGCCGAAAACTTTGAAGAGTCAGACGAAATCGCATTTATAGGCCAAATTAGAGAAAGACAGTTAGCAGAAGAAGCCGAAGAAATTGAAAATGAGCATAGACAAGACTGGACCCAAAAATCAAAGGAAAGTGAATTAGGGTTTGTTTATGATTTTTTGGAAAAACGTGTCTTGCCAAATGTCGTGATCGCCAAAAATTGATGCCTTACTTACACAATTACACTTTAATCGAGGGATTGCTTTTCCGAAGTGGCAAGGAGGGGAAACTACAATTGTTTGTACCGCGAGAATTCCGTGAAAAAATGATAAGAGAGAGACACTCCGGTACTTGTGCTGGACACCTCAGCGGAATTAAAATTTTCGACAACTATCCGAGCTTTACTTTTGGCCAAATATGTTCGGAGATTGCATAAGAGCAGCACTTCGGTGCCGAATTTGTGCACACGCTCGCAAACCACGGTCAAATGAACCTCCTTTAAATGCAATTGAGACTTCAGAACCGCTAGAGTTGGTATGAATCGACATTTTATCAATTGGGCCAGCAAATTCGTCAAACCATTATATTTTGGTTGCAATTGACCATTTTTCAAAATATTTGGTTGCAAATCCCATTCCAAACAAAAACGCCGAATTGAAAAATCTACCACTTCGGGTTACGACCCTCAGGCCAACGGTGTTACAGAACGTGCAAATCAAACGATTTTGGGAATGCTTAGGCGTTCGACTTATTCTGCTTGGGAATGGGATGAAAGACTTCCATTCATTGTTTTTGCTTACAATTCAACCCCATCAGAAACGACTGGCTTTTCTCCACACCATTTAATGTTTGGAAAACCGATTAATTTTCCCTTAGAACATGAATTAAAGTCGAACTAAACCCATTCTATACAATTGATAAAATTCATACATTCAATTGTTCCGTGAGTCACTTATGCAGCTTGTGGATGAAGCGCGAAAAAATTCAGAATTGAGTCGGTTGAAAATGAAAGAGCGTTACGATGCCAAAGCCAAAGTCACAGAGAACAAATTTAGTGTAGGAGATAGAGTCATGGTCATTTTTCCGGGATCCCACAGCCGTTCGCCTCACAAAAAGATATTATGGAATCATTTTGGACCACCGAATTACTGAGCTTAAAAAATCAACGGCTACAGAAATACCGTCGGATAGACCCAATGGAAATACTATGGTAGTCCCAATCGAACGACTTGTGAAAGTCCATAGAATTGCCAAACATTTGTTCACTGCCGAAAGGAAAGAATCCTTACAAAAATATTTTGAATGGATTAATAAGCGTGGCCGCATTAATTTATAAAGAGGGCCAACAAATAAACCAAAATTTTGTGCCAAATTACGAAAATACTACCAAAAGAAGCGTTTTTCAATTGAGGACAATTGATTTTTTAGGCGGTACGGATGAAGCAATGGAAACCGAACAGCAGAAAGGAAAGGAAAACATTGAAGAGGACACAATTTCCGTGCTGGGAGAAGATGAGGCCGAAATGCCAAAAGCCATTTCCTGGAGCACGTGTTGCACTGGCGAACAGCACAAAGACTGCGCGGACCTTTTAATGGCTGATTTGGGTGCTGTTTTGGACCGTTCGGGAATGGGACTACTCAAAATCGGCAATCCGCTGAAGGCACTGCTCGCCAATAAAGACCTTGGAAGCGTGGGCCGAGCATTGCCAAATCGTGAATGAGGAATTTAAAATGACCGGCATGGGTCCAATTTCAATGGAAGTGCCCGAAGGCTTGTTCCTTTTGCCAGAAAACGAAAGAGAAGGGCTGAAAAAGGCGATGGAAAGTGCCGGATTTCAGCTGGAAAAAATCCGGGCAGCCTCAATCCACAGAAAAAGGCTCATAATGGAAGAGCGTGAAATAATGGGCGATTCAGGCGCGTTCCAATTACGAAGATTTGGCCCAAGTCGGAATTTGTTGGAGCAGAAGTAGGCTCAGTGGCGGAAGTGATCAGAAACTTTGATGAAGTGATACAGTCATCAAAAGTCAAGTGGTTGGTCGTGATGGTCGGCAAAGACTCAATTTTGGCGGGCGAAGCGATTGACAGTGTGATGGAAAGAGTAAAGAGACTCCGCCAATTGTGCTCAAAATTTGGCCACGTGAAAACCTTTTGGCTGTTGCCGCCGTTCATTTTTTCCAAAAAAAAACGAATCCGAAGAGTTCTGTGGAAGAATGCGGTCAATTTTCCGAAAAAAGGACGAAATCGAGCTGATTGCTGTGAATGAAGAAGGGCGAAACCTATTGGAGGTGTTCCGATTCGGCAAAAGCTTCAATAATGAACATGTGAACCATCATGGATGGATGACGGAGAAGGGATTGAAGGTGATGAAAGCATGGCTCACGGCGGTGGTTCCAGGATTTCCGGGTGACCGAGAACTCGGAATCCACACAATTAAGTTGAAAATAATTGTGCCGGAAGGAAGTTCCAAAGTAAGGGGTGGAGGTCCAGCAGACCCTCCCCAAATTGGCCACAATTTGTCAGAGAAAAGCGGGAAAAGAGGAGGCCCAGGTGACCCTTCCCCATTTCTATCTGATTCGGCTTCTGATCGTGGCCAAAATTCAGTTCGGTCTGTGAATGTGCGAAATTATGGAGAGAAAAGCCATTTTGGACGGGTTGGTGCAGGTCACCGCCCTGGTCCCTCGTTTCGTGGTCAGTCGTCGTCTCATTTCCATCCGTACCAGCGTATGCGCGGAGGGCCTTTCCACCATTCGACTCCGATCCAACGCCGTTCAGAATTTGTGCCGAGACGCTGAAGCTTAAGACCCCCAGACGAGCCCCACCTTTTGACAGTCGAATTCGGGTTTTTCTTTGTTTTGACGGCAGGGACGCCGCTCATAAAAGGGGCGGGATGTGATAAGTGACCTCATTATTAATTTAAATAATTATAATTTTGGCATTTTGTTTAATTATTTTTTGATCTTATCCCAAAATTTGGTTTGTTCTCACTTCTTGTCTTTTTTTTTTTTTTGTGATTTTGGATATTTTTGTTTTCTCATCTTCGCCTCCGACTTTTCTTTTATTTATTTTGCTTCGCTTTTAATAAATTTGTTTGTGTTTTTGGAGTTCCAATTCGTTTGTGTTTGCCGTGCTTAATTGTTGGTCTTCGAGTATCAATTTGTGTAAGCGGTGTGAATATCACTATAATTAATGCTAATGTAATAAAAAGATTTTGAAATAATTATTACATATTGAGTATTAACATATAGAGTGGGAGTAGGGATGTTGAAGATCAACTCTCAGCTGTATTATTTACAATAAAACCTATGCTAATGTAATAAAAAGATTTTGAAATAATTATTACATATTGACTATTAGTATATGTAGTGGGATTAGGGATGTTGAAGATCAACTCTCAGCTGTATTATTTGCAATAAAACCTATGCTAATGTAATAAAAATATTTTGAAATAATTATTACATATTGACTATTAACATACAGAGTGGGATTAGGGATGTTGAAGATCAACTCTCAGCGGTATTAGTTGCAATAAAACCTATGCTATGTAATAAAAATGTTTTGAAATAATTATTACATATTGACTATTAACATATATAGTTGGATTAGGGATGTTGAAGATCAACTCTCATCTGTATTATTTACAATAAAACCTATGCTAATGTAATAAAAAGATTTTGAAATAATTATTACATATTGACTATTAACATATAGAGTGGGATTAGGGATGTTGAAGATCAACTCTCAGCTGTATTATTTGCAATAAAACCTATGCTAATGTAATAAAAAGATTTTGAAATAATTATTACATATTGACTATTACATATAGAGTGGGATTAGGGATGTTGAAGATCAACTCTCAGCTGTATTATTTGCAATAAAACCTATGCTAATGTAATAAAAAGATTTTGAAATAATTATTACATATTGACTATTAACATATATAGTGGCATTAGGGATGTTGAAGATCAACACTCAGCTGTATTATTTGCAATAAAACCTATGCTAATGTAATAAAAAGATTTTGAAATAATTATTACATATTGACTATTAACATATATAGTGGCATTAGGGATGTTGAAGATCAACACTCAGCTGTATTATTTGCAATAAAACCTATGCTAATGTAATAAAAAGATTTTGAAATAATTATTACATATTGACTATTAACATATATAGTGGCATTAGGGATGTTGAAGATCAACTCTCAGCTGTATTATTTGCAATAAAACCTATGCTAATGTAATAAAAAGATTTTGAAATAATTATTACATATTGACTATTACAATATAGAGTGGGATTAGGGATGTTGAAGATCAACTCTCAGCTGTATTATTTGCAATAAAACCTATGCTAATGTAATAAAAAGATTTTGAAATAATTATTACATATTGACTATTAACATATAGAGTGGGATTAGGGATGTTGAAGATCAACTCTCAGCTGTATTATTTGCAATAAAACCTATGCTAATGTAATAAAAAGATTTTGAAATAATTATTACATATTGACTATTAACATATATAGTGGGATTAGGGATGTTGAAGATCAACTCTCAGCTGTATTATTTGCAATAAAACCTATGCTAATGTAATAAAAAGATTTTGAAATAATTATTACATATTGACTATTAACATATATAGTGGGATTAGGGATGTTGAAGATCAACTCTCAGCTGTATTATTTGCAATAAAACCTATGCTAATGTAATAAAAAGATTTTGAAATAATTATTACATATTGATTATTAGTATATGTAGTGGGATTAGGGATGTTGAAGGTCAACTCTCAGCTGTATTATTTGCAATAAAACCTATGCTAATGTAATAAAAAGATTTTGAAATAATTATTACATATTGACTATTACATATATAGTGGCATTAGGGATGTTGAAGATCAACTCTCAGCTGTATTATTTGCAATAAAAACTATGCTAATGTAATAAAAAGATTTTGAAATAATTATTACATATTGATTATAGTATATAGTAGTGGGATTAGGGATGTTGAAGATCAACACTCAGCTGTATTATTTGCAATAAAACCTATGCTAATGTAATAAAAAGATTTTGAAATAATTATTACATATTGACTATTAACATATATAGTGGCATTAGGGATGTTGAAGATCAACACTCAGCTGTATTATTTGCAATAAAACCTATGCTAATGTAATAAAAAGATTTTGAAATAATTATTACATATTGATTATTAAGTATAGTAGTGGGATTAGGGATGTTGAAGATCAACACTCAGCTGTATGATTTGCAATAAAACCTATGCTAATGTAATAAAAAGATTTTGAAATAATTATGTAGTGGGATTAGGGATGTTGAAGATCAACACTCAGCTGTATGATTTGCAATAAAACCTATGCTAATGTAATAAAAAGATTTTGAAATAATTATTACATATTGACTATTAACATATAGTAGTGGGATTAGGGATGTTGAAGATCAACTCTCAGCTGTATTATTTGCAATAAAACCTATGCTAATGTAATAAAAAGATTTTGAAATAATTATTACATATTGACTATTAACATATATAGTGGGATTAGGGATGTTGAAGATCAACTCTCAGCTGTATTATTTACAATAAAACCTATGCTAATGTAATAAAAAGATTTTGAAATAATTATTACATATTGACTATTAGTATATGTAGTGGGATTAGGGATGTTGAAGATCAACTCTCAGCTGTATTATTTGCAATAAAACCTATGCTAATGTAATAAAAAGATTTTGAAATAATTATTACATATTGACTATTAACATATATAGTGGCATTAGGGATGTTGAAGATCAACACTCAGCTGTATTATTTGCAATAAAACCTATGCTAATGTAATAAAAAGATTTTGAAATAATTATTACATATTGACTATTAACATATAGTAGTGGGATTAGGGATGTTGAAGATCAACTCTCAGCTGTATTATTTGCAATAAAACCTATGCTAATGTAATAAAAAGATTTTGAAATAATTATTACATATTGACTATTAACATATAGAGTGGGATTAGGGATGTTGAAGATCAACTCTCAGCTGTATTATTTGCAATAAAACCTATGCTAATGTAATAAAAGATTTTGAAATAATTATTACATATTGACTATTAACATATATGAGTGGGATTAGGGATGTTGAAGGATCAACTCTCAGCTGTATTATTTGCAATAAAACCTATGCTAATGTAATAAAAAGATTTTGAAATAATTATTACATATTGACTATTAACATATAGATGGGCATTAGGGATGTTGAAGATCAACTCTCAGCTGTTATTAGAAAAAGATTTTGAATAATATTACATATTGACTTACTAGTGATTAGGATGTGAATAAAAAAGTATATTTGCAATTAAAATATTAATCATAAAATTGAATATTATAAAATTAAAATAGTAGTGGGATTAGGATGTTGCAGATCAACTCTCAGCTGTATTATTTGCAATAAAACCTATGCTAATGTAATAAAAAGATTTTGAAATAATTATTACATATTGACTATTAACTATAGTAGTGGGATTAGGGATGTTGAAGATCAACTCTCAGCTGTATTATTTGCAATAAAACCTATGCTAATGTAAAAACAAAGCCTTTTGAAAATTTTCAATTTTTAAAAAGGGGATAGGGGGGTCCTCCAGGGTTTTGCTTATGCAATGGGGGAAAAAATTTTGAAATTTATCTTTGACTTTACAATTTGGGGTTGGGATGGGTTCCAGATTTTTTAAAAACCATGCTTGAATGGGGAAAATTTTCGCTATTAAAGAGTGGGTTGGGGTTGGCCCAGCGTTTTTCAATAAACCATGCAAGTTGATTTTGTAATTACAAGACCCTTTCTTGAGGGGTTGGGGGGACCTCTCACGGATTTTTCAAAAACCGCTTTTAAAAGGAAATTTTTACTTTGCTTTAACATTGGTGGGTTGGGATTTTAAGATCCCTCACTGGGGCTCCTACAATGTTTTTTGGGGAAAATTTTTCAAGACTTCTAAGGGGGTTAATGTTGAAGACCTCTCAGCGGTTTTCAATCCTTGCGTAATTTTTGAAATTTTACTTTGCTTTAACATTTGTTGTTGGGGGGGACCCTCCTTAATTTCAAAAACCTTCAATTTAAAAAGGAAATAATTAACAATTTCTTTCAATGGGGGATTAGGGTGTTGGTCCTTGCGATTAGCTAAAATTGAAGTAATAAAAAGATTTGAAAATTTTCTTTGCATTCTTGAGGGGGGGGTGGAAGTCAATTCAGCGATTTTTGCTCCAGCTAATTAATAGTTTTGAAATAAATTCTTTTGAAAACGGGGGGAAGGGGGGGTGTCCCTTTGCCTAAATTTTTTCCTTAGCAAAAGGGGGGGGATTGAAATTTTCAAAGGGGGTTTTTTGGGGATTGGGGTGGGGGGGGCCCGCGAATTTGAAAATGGGCTTGAAAAGGGGAAAATTTTCGCCGGGGGTTGGGTGTGTTGGCCCCGGTTTTAACAATAAACCATGCAGTTTGGGGGGGGGTGAAAATTTAAATTGCAAAACTTTGGGTGGAGGGTTTGGGGGGAAACCCCTCCAGTTTTTTTGGCCCTTTCCTGGGGGGGGGAAAAT
>SIJG01000132.1:155452-166527 GCA_023374025.1 Heterodera schachtii
CGGAAAGGAGGCTTAGCACGGACAGGAGGATACAGTAGTTTCCTCTGTACAGTACTTTCTCAGAATCTTGGCAGGGCCAGGGGTTCCTATTAAACGGGACTTGAGTCCTTCTCTTGTCCCTCCCGACCGTTCTCGTCCATCTCGAAAACCCTGGTCCTCTAGTTCGAATTTTTTAATTTTTTTAAAATTCCGGGCTATACTTAGCACTACTACATAGGGAGATTACTTTGATTATCGATTGATTTTCTCCACTGAAAGCAGAGAGGATGGTGGGAGGGTCCGTGCCTATTGGGTGGTTGTGGGTGGTGTGGTGGGAGGGCAGAGGGGTGGGGGATGCGTCGGGAAAGGTGGGTTCGGGAGGGTGGTTGGTGCGCGGGACGGTGTGGGGTCGGGATTTGGGGGTGTTGGATGGGGGTTGCGCGAGATTTTGGGCCGTGGGGGTTAAATGCGCGGGAGTTTCGCCGCGCGGGATTGAACCCGAGAGTGTGGTTGGCAGGGCGCGTTAACCAGTCGGCCACCCATGGAATGGGCGGGGTCATGTTATTTTGCGTTAAATAGCGCGGACCCCTCGCCGCTGTTCCGCCGTCCGTCGGCGCGGACCCCCTCTTTTCCACGGGCCCCCTCTCCCTACTGCGCCGCGGGCCCCTCCCCACCATTCCGCCGTCAGTCGGCGCGGACCCCCTCTCTTCCGCGGCCCCCTCTCTCTACTGCCGCGGACCTCCCCACCATTCTGTCGTCTGTCGGCGCGGACCCCCTCTCTCCACTGCCGCGGCCCCCTCCCCACCATTCCGTCGTCCGGGCGGCGCGGACCCCCTCTGGTCATCGCCGCGGACCCCCTCTCACCGCCGTTCAGCTTAGGGGGTGGTGGAATTGACTGGCCTGTGAAAATTTGAAGTCAATCGGACAAAGGGTGCGCGAGTTTTGCTGCGCAAGTCTCGGGGGTGCGCGAGGGGGCGGGGCGTCGGGAAAACTCCGCTCAAAAGTGGTGCCTCAGGCGAAATTCTTTCGACTTTCAGCTAAGGGGTGGTGGAATGATGGCCTGTGAAATTTGAAGTCAATCGGACAAGGGGTGCGCGAGTTTTGCTGCGCAAGTCTCGGGGTGCGCGAGGGGGCGGGGCGTCGGGAAAACTTCGCTCAAAATGGTGCCTGAGGCGAAATTCTTTCGCCGTTCAGCTTAGGGGGTGGTGGAATGATGGCCTGTGAAATTTGAAGTCAATCGGACAAGGGGTGCGCGAGTTTTGCTGCGCAGAGTCTCGGGGGTGCGCGAGGGGGCGGGGCGTCGGGAAAACTCCGCTCAAAATGGTGCCTAGAGCGAAATTCTTTCGCCGTTCAGCTTAGGGGGTGGTGGAATGATGGCCTGTGAAAATTTGAAGTCAATCGGACAAGGGGTGCGCGAGTTTTGCTGCGCGAGTCTCGGGCTGGGCGAGGGGGCGGGGCGTCGGGAAAACTCCGCTCAAAATGGTGCCTGAGGCGAAATTCTTTCGCCGTTCAGCTTAGGGGGTGGTGGAATGATGGCCTGTGAAATTTGAAGTCAATCGGACAAGGGGTGCGCGAGTTTTGCTGCGCAAGTCTCGGGGGTGCGCGAGGGGGCGGGGCGTCGGGAAAACTTCGCTCAAAATGGTGCTAGAGGCGAAATTCTTTCGCCGTTCAGCTTAGGGGGTGGTGGAATGATGGCCTGTGAAATTTGAAGTCAATCGGACAAGGGGTGCGCGAGTTTTGCTGCGCGAGTCTCGGGGTGCGCGAGGGGGCGGGGCGTCGGGAAAACTTCCGCTCCAAAGTGGTGCCTGAGGCGAAATTCTTTCGCCGTTCAGCTTAGGGGGTGGTGGAATGATGGACCTGTGAAATTTGAAGTCAATCGGACAAGGGGTGCGCGAGTTTGCTGCGCAAGTCTCGGGGGTGCGCGAGGGGGCGGGGCGTCGGGAAAACTTCGCTCAAAATGGTGCCTGAGGCGAAATTCTTTCGCCGTTCAGCTTAGGGGGTGGTGGAATGAATGCCTGTGAAATTTGAAGTCAATCGGACAAGGGGTGCGCGAGTTTTGCTGCGCAAGTCTCGGGGGTGCGCGAGGGGGCGGGGCGTCGGGAAAACTTCGCTCAAAATGGTGCCTGAGGCGAAATTCTTTCGCCGTTCAGCTTAGGGGGTGGTGGAATGATGGCCTGTAAAATTTGAAGTCAATCGGACAAGGGGTGCGCGAGTTTTGCTGCGCGAGTCTCGGGGGTGCGCGAGGGGCGGGGCGTCGGGAAAACTCGCTCAAAAGTGGTGCCTAGAGACGAAATTCTTTCGCCGTTCAGCTTAGGGGTGGTGGAATGATGGTCTGTAAATTTGAAGTCAATCGGACAAGGGGTGCGCGAGTTTTGCTGCGCAAGTCTCGGGGGTGCGCGAGGGGGCGGGGCGTCGGGAAACTCCGCTCAAAAGGGTGCCTGAGGCGAAATTCTTTCGCCTTCAGCTTAGGGAGGTGGTGGAATGATGCCCTGTGAAATTGAAGTCAATCGGACAAGGGGTGCGCGAGGTTTTGCTGCGCAAGTCTTGGGGTGCGCGAGGGGGAGGGGCGCGAGTCTCGGGGTGCGCGAGGGGGCGGGGACGTCGGGAAACTTCGCTCAAAATGGTGCCTGAGGCGAAATTCTTTCGCCGTTCGGCATTGGGGGTTGTTGATTGACGGCCTGTGAAATTTGAAGTCATCGGACAAGGGGTGCGCGAGTTTTGCTGCGCGAGTCTCGGGGTGCGCGAGGGGGCGGGGCGTCGGGAAAACTTCGCTCAAAATGGTGCCTCAGGCGAAATTGTTTCGCCGTTCGGCATTGGGGGTGGTGGAATGATGGCCTGTGAAATTTGAAGTCAATCGGACGAGGGGTGCGCGAGTTTTGGTGCGCGAGTCTCGGGGGTGCGCGAGGGGGCGGGGCGTCGGGAAAACTCCGCTCAAAATGGTGCCTGAGGCGAAATTCTTTCGCTGTTAGCTTAGGGGGTGGTGAATAGACGATCCAATGTGCCGTCTGAACTTCTTCAACAATTCAAATGCCCCCCCTCCTCTGTTCTCATTTCACTCTGCATAGCGACGCGTACCCCCCCCCCCCCCCCCCTCATCCGTTAGATTCTTATCTATCATTCATCAGCAACGGCCCGTCTCCACCAACCCATCATTTTCATTTCCATTTCTCCACTTTATATTGATTGTTTGTCCGTTTTATTTATTTGTTCCGTCCAATATTTTGTATTTGTGCATTTATTTTGTTTATTTTAACTTACTAACAAATTAATTAATTAATCTAACCAAGAAAACAAAAGAAAAGCCAAGCAAAAAAACGAAAAGCCATGGAAAAGAACTTTAAAGCTAAGAAAAGAAAACCCCGCGAATTTTAAAAAGAAATGAAAAACGAAAAGCCTTAAAAAAAAGAACTTTTAAAGCTAAGAAAATAAAAGCCCGCGAATTTTAAAAAGAAAAGAAAAGGAAAAGCCATTTAAAATAAAAATAAATTTTAAGCTAAGAAAAGAAAACCCCGCGAGTTTTAAAAAGAAATGAAAAGAAAAGCCCTGAAAAACAAAAACGAAATTTTAGCTAAGAAAAGAAAAGCCTGCGAGTTTTAAAAAGAAAACAAAAAGCCATTACAAACAAAAAGAAATTTTAAAGAAAATAAAAGCTGCGAATTTTAAAATGAAAAGAAAAGGAAAAGCCATTTAAATAAAAATAAATTTATAGCTAAAAAAGAAAACCCCGTTAGTTTTAAAAAGAAATGAAAAGAAAAGCCCTTAAAAAAAAAATTTAGCTAAGAAAAGAAAAGCCTGCGAGTTTTAAAAAGAAAACAAAAAGTCATTACAAACAAAAAGAAATTTTAAAGAAAGTAAAAGCCCGGAATTTTAAAAAGAAAAGAAAAGGAAAAGCCATTTAAAATAAAAATAAATTTTAAAGCTAAGAAAAGAAAAGCCGGCGAGTTTTGAAAAGAAAAAGAAACGAAAGCCATTTAAAATAAAATAAATTTTAAAGAAAAGAAAAGCCCGCTAATTTTAAAAGAAAAGAAAAGGAAAAGCCCGCGAGTTTTGAAAAGAAAAGAAACGAAAAGCCATGAAAAAGAAAAAGAGATTTAAAGCTAAGAAAAGAAAAGCAGCGCAAGTTTTAAAATTAAAATGCCAATTCAAATTGTGTCACAAAATTTTTTTTATTCCATCCTATTTTTTAGCGAAAAAATTTAAATTGTGCTTTTTTGTTATGTCGCATCAACTGCCAACTGTTTTTGGGCAAATGCCACCCTTTGGCCAAGTAATAATAATAATAATATTAAAATAAAAAACTAATATTTTATTATTTTAAAGGTTGCGCAGTTGGTACAACCAATGCTCATCAACGCGTCCCGCCAGCAATTGGCGGTGCTTCCTTGTTTTTTTTTTGTTTTTTTAATTTCCATTTGTAATTTCAGGAACCTTTCTGCGCGGATGGCACGCACAAAATTCAATTCTTGAATGAATGCGTTGCTGCGTTGGGTCAGCCATTGCCGTATGTTTAATATTACAAATCAATATTAAATTGTGGGCATTTTTTTAGTCCGCTGTGCCTCAAGGTCGTTTCGATCGACCATCGTCCTGCGCAGCAGACGCCAGCTGGGCCACTTGCCGTGACCAACTGTGTGCTGCGCACGGGTGACGGCCAACGCGTTGAAGCCTCGGGATGGCAGGCGCATGCGGGTACACTGGCGGCTTTGTGTGTTGGCAGCGCATATTGGTTCACCAACTGCGTAGCCCGTGCCGGGTACCAGCGACTGGGTTGCTGGTACCGCATTGGGGTTGGAGGCCCCAACGCACTGGTGATGCCGCACGTGTTCACACCGGTAAGTTTTTTTTTTTTTTTTATTTAACAATAATAAAATCTTATAGCCAATTCCGAGTGCGCAAACGATGCCGCCTGTTCAGATGGGGGAGGGGGTATCGGAGGTAATGGGCGAATAAAATAATAATAAATAAATAAATAAATGCATTTCAGGTCACTGTGCCTGTCAATGTGCAGCTTGTACCACCAGAGTCACGCGGCACTGATGCTGGGGGCATCGACAACAACAACAATGTGAACAACGAATTTTATAGAAAAAGAAAAAATTATTTCTGCATGACCAATAAATAATTCATGAATTTAGGCCAATGAAGTCGTGGAGCCGCAGTTGTGCCAGACCTCACCTGAGCGACTGCCACAGCGACGTGCTGCGCAACGGGTTGGTTTGCGGGTCCGATTCGATTTGTCCCCAGAAGTAGAAGAAATTCCGAGAGGGGAAAGACAACGACCTTATCCCGCACGTAAAATACGTGTGCTGCCCAATTTTGACATTTCTCCTACTCACATTGAAAAATCCCTTGACTGCCCAATTTGCATGTGCTCCTTTGTGATTGGGGAGGGGGCCACTTCTCTCCATTGCTTTCACATTTTTCATACTTCTTGTATTGTCCCCTGGCTGAGAATCAGCCGTAGGTGTCCCGTTTGTAAATTTGATTTGCCTTGAATAAATTTTGATTTTAATTTAAAAGGCCGGGAGACCGATTGAAGAATGCTTTGTGATTGAGCGGACGACTGCAATGCGCAACGTGCCACGGAACACACGAGGCGAGATTTGTGAGCTGCGGTTTCTGCCGTTGGAGGATGCCGAGCGGCCTGATCTTTTGATGGAGGCGCTAATCCAGCATCTGCTGGATCGTGTGCTCGAGGGTCATCCACGCCCGTCGCTGGTTGGCCTTCAAATCCACCCGCCGGGCTTCGATCGCCCGTATGTCATCCGCCTTCGCCCACCCGGGCCCGTACCAAAAGAACGAGGTAAGGGTAAAGTTACCCTCAGCTGCGGGTAAACCTACCCGTTACCCGTACCAAAAGAGCAACCCGCAGCTGGGGGTTAGTTTACCCGGTAAACTAACCCTCAGCTGCGGGTAACTTTTAACCCGCACTAAAAGAAGCGAGTAACTGGTAAGGTTACCCTCAGCTGCGGGTAAGATTCTTACCCTGGGTAGGGCCAGGGTAAGCATGTGACCATGTTTTTTAAAAAAATTATAAAAAATCAAAAAAGATGATATTAAAAAAATTTCTTTTGTTAACTTGTACTATAAACTCTGCTCTATTAAATGATAGAAATTTCATTAAAATTTTATTATGTTACATGGACTTTTGACTCCCACAAAACAATCATTTTTTTTTGCTTTTATTATGAATAAATTGCAACAAAATTATTTGTTTTGTGGATTTGTTGCTGCTAATTTTCCACAATTCTTTTTATTGCTTCACACATATGTCACAGCCCATCGTTCTTTGTGGTGTGATGATAGTGGGGGGGGGGGGGTGGCCAACAACTCGCTCTTCTCCACCACCACATCGCCGTCGCCCGCGGCAGCAGCAGCAGGGGCTGTTGAATTAATAATAAAAATATGATCCGCCGTTTTGTTGTTGATGATCTGCTGCTGACTGCTGCCGCGCCACGTTGTTGTTGCTTTAACCCATGATATGAGCGTAAATAACCAAACATTTTCCATTCATTTATGATTGTCCCCAATCATAATCCATTCCTCCTAAGCCTAAGTTAGCCTTAAATGTCCCTGTTTAACAAACAACAAGGCGCCGAAATCGCAAAAGCGGTTGAAGAAAATTATGGTGATTTTTTCCCTGACAACAAAACGGCAAATGCCGTTCAACGTTCCCGAAATGCTTGGCAACAATTAGCTAATGATCTCAATTCCCGACACTCCGGAGCAAATTTTAGCTGGACACAAGTTCGAGACAAGTACAAAAACCTCAAAAAGGACGTAAAAAGGCAATTTGTTGATGAAAAAAAGTTAAGCTCTTTCCAGCAGACAGTGGTGGAAGTCAAAAGAAAAGAAAAGTATTATTAGGTATAAGAGCGGAACTGGTGGAGGCCCATCTTTCAGCGAGACTCAAGACCCAAATGAAAAAGCTACGAAAGAAGCCATCATTGCAACTTTTGGCAGTAGTGCTTCATTCCGCGGAATTCCCAGCGGTACATCCACTAATTTGTTCGGTGGTCCACCCACGATCAAAGAAACTGAAACCTCCGCAGAAGACATCGAAGTCAAGGAGATTTGGAAGAGAAAGGTTTCCTTCCCAGTTCTACAAATTTTTGAAAAAATGCCATTAAAGGCTGCAACGCCATCGCGTCGGACACAGGCTTCCCCTTCAGGTGCCTTTTCTCTGAGTGAACTCCAGCGAGAAGTTCTCACTCTCGAACTCGAGAATCAAAGGAAAATGTCCCCGATATTGGACAAAGTAATTAGTTTTTATGCGCCAAAAACGCATTCAAATAAAAGGTGGCAGAATTCATTGATCGTGCGTCGCCACTTGTCGATCAAATGCGCGGGCATTTTGATCAGCAGCAGCAACATCCTGCGGAAAAGCATGGCGAAGGGGAATTTGAGTTTGAAAATGAGGAAGAGTTTATCATTGACGAAGGTGCGAAAAAATATCGCCAATTGAAATAAGATTGACAGATGACTAATCATCTCTAAATTTTTATGTTCATATTGAGCATAAATGGACTGATCATCACTGAATTTTATGTTCATATTGATCATTACAGTATATTTTAAAAATATATTTTTAACATTTTTTAAAAATGTTTTATCTTATAATTCTATTTTGGATGGCTCGTTTTCTTAATGTTGGCGAAACTTCGCATAAAAAAAAGGAATACGTGGACCCTGAAAGGCTTCTCGGTTGTGATGAAACTGATTTGGTCAAGCGTTTCCGGTTTAACAAGCATGGAATTGACTTTATTTGTCAGCTTGTTGGCGATGATTTGAAAAGACAGGATAATCGTGGCTCACCTATTCCTGTTGAGCTACAGGTGCCAAAAAATAAATGCTGAAAAAAATAACATTTTTGAGGTGTTGGTGACCTTGAGATATTTGGCTGCGGGTGTTTTTCAAATCGATGTTGGTGATCGATTTAAAATCAGCCAGCAAAGTGCATCCAACATTATTCAACGCGTGACTGATTCAATCGCTTCAAAAGCCGGAGATTTCATAAAATTTCCATCAGAACAGCGCGACCTAGCTTTGATCAAAAATGGTTTCTATGAAGCCTCAAGCTTTCCTACGGTTTCCGGTGCGATTGATTGCACTCATATAAGAATTATGGTTTGTTTAAATTGTTTATGTACTTAACAAGTGATCGTATGCAGGGTGTTTTGAAGAAAGAGGAGGAAGCGGCTTATGTAAATCGTAAGAATTTTCACTCACTGAACGTACAAGCGGTCGTAGATTCATACTACCGTTTTCTACACATTGACTGCTCGTGGCCTGGTTCGAGCCATGATTCATTTATTTTGAGGTTAAAAACATATGTGAAAATAATTATGCCAATCATTAAGACAAAGCCAAGTCTGGGATTTCTTTGAGAATAATGACAGAGGGCTTTTAAACAATTCTGTGATTTTGGGAGATTCTGGTTATCCGTTAAGGTATAATAAGCTATATAAATTTATTTTAAACTAATATTCATACAGGGACTGGCTAATGGTTCCATACTTACGGCCAAACAATGATGCACAAATCAGGCACATATTTTCTGATATATTAATTAAAATTATGATTAGGTTTAATCAAGCTCACTCGAGAGCAAGAGTAAAAGTTGAGCAGACATTTGGTCAATTGAAACGTCGTTTCAACACGAATATGATCGGATACCGAATTGCTCTTAAACGAATTCCTAATTGCATAATTTCGTCATGTGTATTGCACAACATTGCCAAAGAATTGAAAATCCCCGAAATTTACGATGAATTAGAACAAAACGCAGCCACAGATGATCAACCGGATGCGGAAATCGAACCAGATAACCTAAATGAAGCTGCTGATGAGGAAATGCTTGAAAATGTTGCTGCTGCTGCTGATGCCGTAGTAAATAATGCCGTTACAGAGCGTGCAAAGAAATTGGCTGGCATTAGAAAAAGAAACGAAATCACTCAAAATCGTTTCAGTTGATCGAAGGTTGATCAAATAATGACATTAATTGTCAAAAATTCAGCATTTATAATAATGTCATAATTATAAAGGCTATGCCCTTTAATTATGAATGTTTTATTTATTGGAAATGATTCAAATTATTACCCTCACTAAAAGAACCGAGTAACTGATAACTTTACCCGCAGCTGCGGGTAAATCAATGAGTACCGGGTAAAATTCATTTAGTACGGGTTAACCCGCAGCTGCGGGTAGGTTTACCGGGTAAAGTTACCCGGGTAAGTTTACCCGGTAAAACTACCTCGTTCTTTTGGTACGGGCCCCGAGCAGAACAACGCTGCAACACTGGCGGCAGCGATTGAGCGACTAAACGAACAGTCGGCAGCGGGCATTGATTTGTTGGCGGGACGGACGATTGCCAAAGTGTTGGCTGTGTGGCCCCTTGAAACCATTCGTGCGGACCCACAGAGCGGAGGTGAGCAGTCCATTATTGAATGCTCAGTTGCAATAATAAAAAACGCAGGTGCATGCGACCAAGCCGCGGAACATCATGTCACCCATAAAGTCCAGTCGCTGATCCGCGTCATCAACCCTGACGACCGGCTATGCCTGGCGCGCGCCATCCTTTTGGGGCTGCGTGACAGAGAGACGAGAATGGTCGGTGGCGGTGGCCGTGCAGCACTTTCTGCGTACGCCGATCGTCAAGACCAACACGGCCCAGCAGCTGTTGATTTGCTGACACGTGCGCACATTGCCGACGACAAACACATGTACACACTGGAGGACGTGGCGCGACTTCAGCGGTATCTCAACAATCAGCATGGTGTGGGACATGTCCGGCTAGTGGTGCTCGAAAAGGAGATGGAGTATCGGATTGTGTACAAAGGACAGGGGTGAATAGAATTTTGTTTTTGTGTTTTGTAATAACTAATTAATTAAACTTGAAGGCTAGCAGCACGTTTCAATTTGTGTTTGTTGCTGGAGAATGGGCACTACAACTACATTGGGCGTGTCGAACAACTCTTCAAAGTGCCAAATTATTGTTTCGACTGTGAACGGCGAGCCGATGCCCGATATCATGCATCATGGTGTAAGGTTGTCTGCCGCCTTTGTCTACGCTTTGGGCCGAACTATCCGTGCCAATCGGAACAGGTAGCAGCTGCTTTGATGAAATAAATTAACAATAAAAAAATGAAGCTTCCGGACGGCGCAAGCACTGCCAAACGTTGCGATTCGTGCCAGTTCATCTTCCCCAACGATGACTGCTATGCATTTCATTTGGCGAACACGGCACCAGAGTCAATGGATGACCGAGGACACCGACAACGTCAGCCAATCTGTCAATGGCGCCGAGTGTGTCGTGGTTGCGGACGAATCGCCTACGTTGGCAAACATCAATGCCCTTGCGAACTGCCTGCCGACGACGGGAACTGTCGGCGTTGTGATGGGCCTCACATTTCCGATGAACCTTGCTTCATTCAGCCCATTGACAACAGCATTTCTCGACAAAAACGCTCGGTTGCCATCGATGTTGACAACAGTGATAATGATAATGATGATGATGATGACGACAACGATGGTGATGAATGGCCACTCCGACTGTGCTTCTTTGACGCAGAGACATCACAGGATAGCCCGCTCCAGCTGAACAACCGACTGGTGCAGAAGCATGTGCCGCTTCTGATCGTCGCCGAAGTCATCTGCGAACGTTGTCTTCAGGCTGGTATCAGTGTCAACGACGGGCTTGGAAGAAGAGCCACTGGATGCGTCTGCATGACAGGGATGGTGAGGGGACAACAGTTGCGCCAGTGGTCATCACCACCGTTTGCCAACGCACCGGGAGAGAACAGCATTTCGCCTGTTGGAGCACCAACCTTCAACCAACGTCGCTTCTTCTTCCATTCGTTTGACAACGGTGGCGCCGACCCAGTGGACCAGTTTCTGGATTTTCTGATGCATCACGGACCAAAGAAGGCACATACGCTGTGCATTGCTCATAACGGCGGCAAGTACGACTTTCATCTCGTACTAGAAGCACTTCATCGCCGAAATCTGCCACCAAAGCGCCTGTGCACCACCGGTCTCAAGATATACTCCATGCGTTTGGGGGGCTTCAATCAGCGACGCATCACATTCAAAGACTC
>SIJG01000132.1:166911-203807 GCA_023374025.1 Heterodera schachtii
TTGTGAGGGATTTTAAGAAAGAATTCAATGTGAAAAAGTTTTTTAACAATAAAGTATTTCTTGGGGTTGGACCAATTTTATTTCTTTTGCGGTGAGTGGCTGGCGATTCAATTAATTAATTAATTGCATTTTAATTTGAAATTATAAATTAAGGAATTGATGGATTAAACAGAGATGCGATCTGTTCTGATTTATCAGAAATGTTCTGATTTGTCAGAAATGTTCTAATTTTGGGTTCTGATTTCTTAAATAAACTCATAATTAAAATTTTATGGCATAATGGGCCATTGATTTTATATGTGATTAGTCTGAATTGCAAAGGAAGGAAATGAGCAGGAATTTTTCTGGAGGGCACAAAATTATTTATTTATTGATAAAACTATCTATTTTTGCGTTGGAAATCTTTTGTTTTTTATTTATTTTTTATATCTTTGAGCTTTTTTGTTTTAATTTTTTGTTTTTCTTTTCGCCTCTTTTGGTCCTTTCATTCTTTTTAAATTGAATAAATTTTCTCAATTGGCTTGGCTTGATAAGAAGAGCTCGGATTTTGAGGCATTGCTTTTTTTGTTGCTAATTTGCTACTGCCTATAGGCAAGGAAAACGAGTTTTTTTTACTTGGTTTCAAGCTTTTAAATTTTTAGTGTCTTTTTTGCGATTTGTTGCTTAATGCCGGGCACGTAATTACCGGGACAGGCACAGACAATGCTTTGAAAAATGGTCGGGACGGGCTTAAGTTACAAAAAAGCCCGCTTTTACTGGGCAGTCCAATCCCAGTGGTTTGCCAAAAAAATGACCTAAACTGGGGGGCCATTAAAAGCCGGGCGCCAGATCTGTCCGGTTCCAATTCTTTATATAAAAATGACGTTAATAATTATAAAAAAATTAAGAAATTTTCTTAAATTTGGCAATAATATAAAAAAGAGCCTCTAAATGATGTGAAACCGGTTTCTTGATTTCTTTTTCGGGTTGCTAAGCATAAAACGGACATCGGATTTGTGATTTGCTTTCATCGGATCTGTGATTTAGCAAATATATAAATTTTCATCTACATAGTACTTTTTTTTCAAAAAAGCTCTGTAACCATCAACGCACTTCCAATCCACTCAAAAATCCCGGGACTCAATTCGGCGAACGCTTCCTCCGCATTCATACAGTATCCTTTCCTACCTTATCTCCCGTTCAATTTCCCTCTTATCCGTTTCACATCCAATTCCCGTTTTCCTTTTTCCAATCCCTTCCTCCACTTACGGACGGACACTTTTCACGTACAAAAGGCAATCCGGTCACACCAAGATGCTTAATCACTGTCATAGCGGCTAATTGTTCGTAATAAGAGTGGATGATTAATCTATATTATCATGATCAGAAACGTCTATTGTTCGTGATCTGAGCGGATAATTACCAATTAATTAATAATGACATTGAGTTCAAAAATTATTGTTTTATAAAGTAGAAATCGGAATAAAAGGCAAACAAAAGTAACTGTGAATGTAATAATCATAGTAATATTAATTGAATATATTTAATTTAAAATTTAAGGTGCCATAATGAATACACTTTCTATTATTTTACCATTTTTTCCGTCTTTGTCAATTTGCTTGTAAATCATTTCTGACAAAAGACAAAACAGGTGAATCTGTAATTAATTTACTGTACTTTTCTAAGTTTGTACCTTGTCCAATAATTTAACTATCCTTCAACCAGGGCCGTGAACTGAATACTTAAAAAATTTCCGGAAATACGAAATTCCGCCGGAATAACCCTTACATAAACCTATATTTTTATATCTTAAGATTTTTTATACTTTAAAGTACAATAGTCTGTTCAAAAACTGAAAAAAACTGCTTAATAAATACGTGAATTTAGCATAAAAATCTCAATTTTTTACCCATTTCGCTAGCAAAATGTTTATTTTCGGAAATTTTTTCGCAAAAATTTAAAATTTGCCATAAAAATGAAAAATCGTGAAAAAGGGTCAAAAAAGGAAAAAATAATAAAAATTTTGACATTTTGCAAAGAATTTTGGTGCCAAAAAACTACTTTTTTTAAAAAAAAAATTGAAAAGTTTTAAAAAATCGCCAAAATTTGTGCTAAAAACTGTCACAACCTCAAAAAAAAAATATGTAAAAACATATAAATCCGTTCCCTGGTTCCAAGGAATGAACTGAATTCCGTTTGAGTGACTGGAATTCTGACTCTCGAAATTTATTAAAAGTCAAATGATTGTGGTTGTGCTTATAATGTATAAAAATAAATTCAAAAAGCCATAAAATTTATGAGTTTTGGTGAAAAAATGTTAAGAAATCGGATTAATTCTTCATCTTCGAATAATTTTCAATGTTAGGAAAACATATTTGTGGATATAAGGCAAAAAATTTATAAATTTTGAATTTTTTTTAACCATTTGACAAATTTTATAAAATAAAGTGAGTTTTATTTTCATTTTTAAATATATTTGTTGATTAGTGGTTAGTGCTTCACAACTAACAGTATTTTTTATTATGGGTTCAACACCGGTTGACGTTTTCTTTTTAATTTATTTTTATCTGTTTAATACATGGTTTCTTTATATTCTTATTTCTAAGATATGTTCTGATTTGGGGGCGTATTTTCACCCAAAATAGGGAAATTTCTGAAAAATTTGGCTAATTTCTAACAAAAGTCATAAAAAAAATTTCCCCCGGCGGCGCCTATCGGCACCGGCCCCCAAAAACTTATTTCTTTCATAGAAAATTGTCTCAAAATTTAAAAAATTGGTCATTTTTTGGTGAAAATCTGGAACAAATTTCATTAAAATTTTCAAAAATTTTCCCGGCGGCGCCTATCGGCACGCCGGCCCTCCCAAAATCTATTTTTTCTTAAAAAAATTCGCCCAACATCCCTAAATTTGGTAATTCTTTAGGCAAAATCTGTGTAATTTATGCCAAAGGAATTGAATCGAGGCGAAACATTGAGTAAAGGAATGTGGAGCCAACACACCATTCATAAAAATTAATTTTTTGTGAAATTTTTTTGAATTAATTCAAATCAAACCCCCGCCCCCGTCCCCGCGGGGGCGGGGTTTCGTGCCCCCGTCCCCTCCTCCGCGACTCTGACGCCCGCCATCCCCCGTCCCCGCGAAAAGCCACCCCCCCCCCCCCCCCGGGTCCGAACCCTACTGTTAATTACTAATTATTCGGCATCTCCCCTTCATTGCTGAATGTTTAAGAGCAATTTGTGAAAAAATATTTAAATACTTATAATTGTTTTGTGTGAAAGCTCCAAAATAAGCATAATCTTAGGTTAGAATCAATCACCAGATGTGAATTCATTGTTATTGAATTTTGGTCTATTTAAAGGATTATTTTTCATTTACTTGTTCAATCTTTGGTGCTTTTTTGAAAAACCAATTAATGCTGAAAATCAAACATTGATAAATTATAGGTGAGGTGAATCATATGACAATCCCATATCATATTCATGAACAGCACCTCGGGAAACACTTAAACACTGGTTTTGAGGTTCAGAATAAAAAGAGAAAAAAAGCTAATTAAGACTCCCATTCTTAATGAATGCCGAAATTTTTAGACTAATACAAAAATATGTTCGCTTTTCAACGCGTTTGAACACCCTAATTTCAATGTCGGGTCCTCAATTTAACGTTTGTCAAAATTAAACATTGCTTCAAGAACACCGATTTATTTAATTTTTTCATGTGAAATAATCTATTTTATAATTAGTTGATCAAAATTCATTGACAAAAGTTATATTTTGCAAAAATATGCGACTTTTACGAGTTAAGCAATTAAGACGAATTAAAATCTGAGAGAATTCATATAATTTTAAAAAATAATGACATCAATGGCCAAGCTGACTTTGTCCTCGTTTTTGTTGTAAAATCCTTTGCTCGGGTTCAACAATTCCTTAATTTTGGTGATTTTATTTTTTATTTAGAAATGCAAAAATTTGTGTAGGTTTTGCTATAAATATTGTAATTATTGTTTTTTAAATGCAAAATTAGTGAGATACTTCCATATTATAACTGTCATTTTTAAACCGAAATTATGTATATATTAGTATTTAAATTAAATAGTTTTTTTTTGGTTAAAACGTAATTTTTAAACTCACCGCAAAACTAATGAATTCTGAATCCCCATGCGATTTTCTTATTAAAAATATGATCATATAACGTTCCAATTAAATCTCCCGTGCCGTTCTTTTGAGAAACAATTCGAAGTGTTGCCGAACTCCTACAAGACCAATTTCCTACATTCAAAAAAATAAATATTAAAAAAAAAAATTAGTAAATTTAATTAAGCTTAAAAAAGAGTAATTTAATATTTTTGATGAAATTAATTATTTTTATCTTTTCCCATAACAGATTACGAAAGTAACCTTTTTTTTTTTTACCTTTTTCAGGTCCAATGTTGTAAAGCAAAAAGCAAAGCCCAACCATTTCTCATTGCTTTCGTCGTTTGTTTCAATTTCTGCCCATATTTTCCACGGCATTCCCCCAATTTCCACGGCATCGCTTAATCGCTCACTTTCCACCTCCTCCAGCACAAATTCGGACACTTTTTCAATTTCCATCTCAATTGTATCTTCGTATTTGTATCGTTGTTGAATGGAAAATTTCAATTTGCTAAGCCCAGGGGCATCACTTAACTTTGGATGGGAATAATGTTGATAAATACTGATCACTTCTTCTGTTGTTAACACATCAGTTGAATTGAAATGGATAATTAATTAGCAAATTAATTCATTATGAAATGGATCATGAATAGAGTTCTGTATGGACCTCGGGACTTTTTTGAACTAAAAACGACAAACTATATATTTGTCACTATAGGCCGTTTATAAAGAACTTTTTTTTTAATAAAAAATAAGCAAATGTAATTTCACATTAAATATAGAAAATAAACAAGGTAAAGTGTATTATATTAAAATTAAGCTTTGTAAAGGGGTAAAAAATTGCAGAATAAATTAAAAATATTTTTTATATAGGAATGTTTTAACAAAGGATACAATTTTTAGTTGTAAAAACTGTCAAAATCCTCAGTTTTAAAATCGCAGAAATAGTTGCTAAAAATGGGAAAAAAGTTGAGAAAAACTTTCAAATTTAGTGTGTAAAATCGAAAATTTTCTACAAAAAATGAAAATATTGTACGACCTATTCCCTGGCGGTCCACTTCTTTGAAATTGTTGACCCATTCCAGATTTGGTGGACCCAAAAAATTGTTGCGACGAAATCGCTTCGGTTGGCCATTTTTTGTTGGAGTGTGTAACCATTTGGCCAATGCTTGGCCAGCAGTTGTATTATTTGGCCCATCGTCAGCAATTCCATCGGGCACAGAAAAGCGGAACAGATTGAATTCAATTGATCAAGATCGGTGAGAGTGTCGGCGAAGTGCGGCGACGCAAATTGTCCAAGCCATCGCCATTAGGAAAGTACAAATGGCGAATGTTTGTCGCAAAAATTGGCAAAATTTCTCGGGCCAAAACATCCCAAATTGGCTTGGCATTTTCACAAAACCATTTCAAATTGGTGCCACTTCTGTCCCAAATTTGTTTGTTGAAACGGAGAAATGCGAGCACAGTGTGGTCAATGTACCTGAAGAAATGTAAAATATGCTTTAAAAGGTGCCCTGACATTTGCGGCCCAACTTTTTCGTCACAAAACAAATAAGAAATTATTTTCCATCCAATTCATGTGAATTTTTATACTCTTATAATATGCCGATTCAAATTTTCTAGAAAAATTAACTCCCACCCCTTTGAAGGAGCGAAACAAGTCCCGTCAATTTGAAACTGGGTTCAATAAGTATCGAACAGAACAATAAAAAAACTGTGGAAAATGTTAGAACGTGCAAAAATTGTTTTGCGCTACGAAATGATGAAGAAATAAGTATGAGCAGTATTAGGAAATCTCAGATCTCTACTCTCTACAGTATCAACTGGCCGATGCAAGCTTTCAAGCTCTGACGGGGTTTGAGAAAGAATTACTCGGACGAGTAAATTTCGGCATAAATTTGAAGAGAAAAAAAAAAGGATTTTCGATGAGAGACCTATTTTGACTTTGGCAGCAAATGCCGGGACGCAAATGTCCGAGGCGCAAATGTCAGGCCGCAAAAGACGGACCGCAATTGTCGTTTTTGGCTGGTGGCCGCAAATGTCGGGACACGAAATCAACAACAGCAAAAAGGAAACAGCGAAGGGGGAGGAGAAGGAAGAGAAAATGGGGGAAAAGAGAGAAACAGGGAGGAGAAAAGGAGCAGAAACGGAAGAAAAGGAAAAGAAAGTTTCAGTTGAACACCATCAAAAACAACAACATCAGCAGAAGCAAGAAGTTCAAGCAGTACAGCAAAAGCAAATTTTTGGTGGGAAAGGAGATGAAGATGGACAACAGCAAAAATGGAGAAACAAGGGAAGAGGAGGAAAACAGCATTGGAAGGAGGAGGAGAGACGGAAGAGAAAGAGAGAAAATGGAGAAACATGGGAAGAGGAAGAAAACAGCATTGGAAGGAGGAGGAGAGACGGAAGAGAAAGAGAGAAAATGGAGAAGAAAAAGGAGCAGCAACGGAACAAGTTTATTACTAATGGAGTCGGAAATCCCCCGCCAAAATCCCGAAAAATAATTGTCACATTTTTGAAAAAAAAATTCATTCATTCGATAGACATAGCAAAAATTAAAATGCATTTGATCACTGATGAATTATGATCGGTCATTCTTAATTAATTCATTTCTTCTTCTACTGATCACTGTTTTTGTTGTTTTGTCCGTCACTAATTGTCAGAAGAAGACGGCCCTTTTTTGGTGCTTTGTCCGGCTTCTTCTTTTTCTGCCGGTGGCGGAGGCAATGGCCTAAATTAGGCACCAAATTCAAATTAGGATAAAATCAAATCCCTTTTTTATTTGCTCACCCAATGCAATCATCGGCACTATCAAGCCAAAATAACACAGTGTTCCAATCCTCACTATTTTCATCTTTCTGAAGTTGAACCGCCGCGTTCTCCCCAATAATTTTGCATCGCTTCACTATCCAATTCTCAAAGTCACTTTCATTTGCTTTGGCCAATGTCAGCTTTTCCTTTGTCCATTCATTGTCCAATTCAAATGGCACCATTGGCATTGACGGCACATGAACAGAAAAATAAATTTCGTAACTGACCGAAGAAATGGCGGTGGCACGGAGAAAATGCTAAACAATTTGGAAAACAACAATCAGTGATTTGCCGAAAACTTGGCCACACCTCTTTCAAATTGTTGATCCAATCAGTGTTCCCTTGTTCGTTAAAATCTTTGCAACACAATCGCTTCGGCATGCCATCTTTTCTCGGAATATGCAACCATTTGGACAATGCTTGGCCAGCAGAAATTGTTGCATTTGGCCCATCAGAATCATCACCAATCGCAATTGTATCGGGCGACAGACTAAATGAATAGATGGAAACCAAGTGATTGAGATCAGTGAGAATTGTCGGCGAAATGAGACGACGCAAATGGTCCAAATGATCACCATCGATAAAGCCCAAGTGGCGAATGTTTGTCGAAAAAATTGGCCATAATTCACGCGGGCGGCCCGTACGGGTTCAATTGTCTATGCCCGGTCCCGTTCTCGGTACTTTCAAAATTCCGGGCTCTATTCATTACCGTCTGATCATTTTTTGGCAATTAGCACAATTTGGCCGAGTTCCGAATGATGTCACACAAATAGCAGAAGAATTAATTGCGTTGGAAAATTTTATAATGAGAAACAAAGCGAAACAAAAATTTTTAACGAAAATCACATTTTATCCAACAATTTTTGAATTTTGTTCGTCTTAAATTGTTGCCAATGGGCTCGAGGGGTTGGACAAGTGCCAATAGGAGGCGAAAAGTCATTGACAAAAACGGAAGGGACGAAAACATTTTGGCATAAAATGCCCGATTGGAAGAGGAAAAAAAGGGAACGCAACATAAGAGGACCACAAAGAGGAGAATGTTTTGCAAATGATGAGATTTCGGGGAGTTTTACTTTTTTGAAAATTGACCAAAATGGAAAACACAAATTATACTGTTTTTTGACAAAAAAATGCCATAATTTTGCCCTAGTGGATTTATTTAAATATTCTTGGTATAATTCGATAGCCCTAAAGATTCTCTGTATACAGGCAAAATTTCAATTTTCAGGGTTTTCCTATTTTTTACGGTTGTACTACTTTTGATGAAAGAAGCACGAAAATCACATTTTGAATCTGTTCGCCTTAAATTGTTGCCAATGGGTTTTTGAGGGTAGAGAAAGGCAAAATCAAAATTATTTTTAAAATTTCGATAATTTTTGAATTTTAAAACAATTTTTTTCAAATGACTTTTGGCGGAAAAATAAAATGGGAAAGAGATACCGTAAATCCGCTATTTGAATGCCCGGGCATTCTATTGTTCAACCCCTCCAAAAAGGGCATTTAATTGGAGGCGGCATTCTACCAGACAGGGGCACTGTATTGTTCAACCCCTCAAATCTCGGAAAATTTTTTTGCGGGTAAAAAAGGGGTGAAAACCATTTTTCTAACCGGTTTTAAAGTGCAGAGCATGAATATGAGTATTATTTTACCTTTTACAAATTTTTGAATTTTTTAAAAATTTTGAAAATTTTTCATTTTGGCCCTCGGGAATTTGGACTCGTATTTGAAAATTCATAACTCATTTCAAAGGGTCAATCTAAGTACAATAAAGCTTTAAAATAGAGAAAAATAAGGAGAACTTTATGAATTTATTTTTAATTTCTATCATCTAAATGAAAAAAATTTTTCCAGAAATTCTGGAAAAATTCAAATTTTCAGACAAAAAATCAGAACTCGGTTCTTAAAGGATGTTTTCGAAAATTAATATACTCAAAAAACCCGCAATTTTTTGCTCTATAGAACTGTATTTATTTCATATTTACACTATTTTTTCGGAAAAGATTAGAATTTAGCTGAAAAATAGTTTTTAGAGGTATTTTAGGGTGTTGATAACTAATCTGTAATCAGATTTCGCTTTCGGCATCGACAAAGCCCCAGAATCCCTGCGGATATATTCGATCCCTACTGCTGGAGGGGGGAGCATTTTACTGGAGAGGGGCATTCAAATAGCGATTTACGGTAACAGAACTCATTTTTCGCAATTTTAAAAATTTACGTTGATATTTGCTTTGATGGCATAATGTTTGTTGATTTATTTAAATACCAACATTTAGCCGCCAAAAAATCTAATTTTGATTTTGAATTACAATTTTGAATGAAAATCCATTAAACAAAAGAAAAAGTAAGCACATTCAAAGAGAAAATAACATCAAAAATATCGAGTTTTCTTCTTTTCTCCAATGGCCATAGATTCACAAATTGGCGCCTTTTTCGTTGTTTTGGTCGGCGGGCGGAGACAATGGCTTAAAATTTGAATTCGAACAATAATGAGTTAAATAAATCTTTGAATAAAAATCAAAGAGCGGAGAACCCGAATCTGATATTAATTTTGAGCCACGTCGAATCCCGAACCCGGATTTGAGCAAACTCAAAGTCAAATTTATGAATCTCGCATTTTTGGGAGAAGATTTTGATTCACCCCCACCGCTAAACAATTGCCAATAATTCAATTAAATAACAAATGAAAAAAATAGGGGCAATGGCAATTCGTACGAAAATCAACTTATATTTGGGGGTTTTCGAGAATAAATGCATATTTCGCCATTTTTGCATTTTTAGAGCATATTTCAGCCATTTTTTGGAAATTTTCACATGAAAAATGTGAAAAAAAGCGAAAAATACACCCCTAAGGATCGACTTTTTTGGAATTTTTTAAAAAATACACCCTTAAAAGTCGAAAATTTTTTAACTTTTTGTAAGAAATTTTGGAAAAAAATTTATTTAAATAAAAATGTAATTTTATTTAACACATAAAAAAAATTTAAAATTTGGAAATTCAATATTTTTGAAATTGTCGAAAAATGCTCCTTAGCCCTTGTTGTTGTGGTTTCAAAGTCATTTCCTAATTTATACACAATTTTTGGCGTTTTTTTGAAAGTTAAAAGCCATTTTTGGCAGTTTTTACGACATATTTTAGTGCATATTTGGACATTTTTCGCGTTTTTAGGGCATATTTGGGGGATTTTAGTGCATATTTTATGCGCATATTTGGCATTTTTTAGTGCATACAACTTCGAACCCTAGTAATAAGCAATTGGCTCCGGGAACAGACGATAAAAGCTGATCGATTTCAGTTGTGTGAGATCAGTGAGAATTGTGGGCGAAACGAAACGACGCAAATTGTTCAAATTTGCAGGAAAATAAAAGACCAAATGACGAATGCTTGACTCAAAAATGGGCCAAATGTCCTGGGACATTGCATCCCAAATCGCTGTTCCAGTGGATCTTGAAAAAATTAAAAGTTAAGAAAATTTTTAAGAAAATTTTTTTTTAGAAATTCTAACGTTTTGTGATTTTGGGTCAACCAATTTCAAACTCCGAACCCGAATTCGAGCAAAAAAATTCTAAATTTTGACTTTTTTGTTCAAGTTTAAGTCGGCGCGGTTCGAAATCGGTCGAAATAAACATAAAACTAGAGATCGGACAAGAGGGTCGGTCGAACGGTTTCGGTTAAAAACCGAAAAAAAACCGAAACCGAAAAAAACCGAAAAACTCAAAAAATTCTCGGTCGAACGGTTTCGGTTAAAAAACCGAAAAAAACCGAACCGAAAAAAACCGAAGAAAAATTTTCGGTATATCGTTTCGGTTTCGGTTTTTTTTTTGAATTTTTATATTTTTTCCAAAAAAAGCAATAAAACATTTTTATTAACAGAAAAAGCTAAAGATCACCTCTGAACTAAATTGTAAAGCTATTGAAGCTCTATTGAATGGTGTACTAAAGTTTGGAAAATGATAGAAAAGGCAGTCAAAAACATGTTTTTGCTCATTGATTCTAAAAAAACCACAAAGATTAGTTTTAGCGATTTGGTGCCCTTTTTGACGTTTTTTCCCGAAAAATTACAAAATTCAAAAAAATCGGAAAAATACACCCCTAAGAAATGATCTAAAAAAATTCAGAGAATATACCTTTATGAATTGAAAAATTTTCACAAAAATTGTTCGCCAAAATTCATTTTTTTTCGGGACCCACGCGTTTGGGCGCTGGCCTATAAACATATTAAGATTTCGAATGTTACCAAACATGTTGGATTTGGATGACATAGAAAAAAGTTATAAAAAGTTATAGTTGAAGAACATCCTGGCGCCCAAACGCCAGCGCCCAAAATTTAGTTTTTTGAATTAGTTTTACGTGTTTTGCTCCTTAAAAATCATTAATAAAAAAATTTAAATGCCTTTTTTCGTGCCTTTTTCGGGATTTTTGTGCCTTTTTTAGTGCCATTTTGCGCTTTTTGGTGCCTTAATTGCCAGCTCTAGCCATAACTTTAAGGCCGGCGGTGCTGATAAGCGCCGCTGTGAAATTTTTTTGTAATTTTAATGCTATTTGTTAGCAGATTTTGTCTAAAAATACCAAATTTTGAGATTTTGGGCTAATTTTTTAAGAAAAGATAGCTTTTTGGGGGGTCGGCGGTGCCGATAGGCGCCGCCGGAGGAAAATTTTAAGAATTTTTAATGAATTTTGTTAAAAAATGGCCAACTGATTTGTCAAAAAAGTCGGTCGATTGTTTCGGTTTTTTTATTATTTCGGTCGAACGGTTTCGGTTAAAAAACCGAAAAAAACCGAAACCGAAAAAAACCGAAAAACTCAAAAATTTCTCGGTCGGTTTTTTTCGGTTAAAAACCGAAACCGAAAATCGAAAAATACCGAAAAAAACCGAAAAAAAAAACCGACCGGTCCGATCTCTACATAAAACCATGTTCAACGACCCCGAAAATCTCTATTTGCAAAAAAAAAAAAATTGTAATCAAAAGGGTCCCCCCTACGGGGTTTCATCCTGCCATCTAAACTATAAAAGTGCCAAATGCGTTAATCCACGCGGAAAATTGATGCTGAATTAATTACTCAATTTGAAGGAAACTGAAGCGAATTTTGTTGGGCAGTTCGTGGCACGGAAATCGCATAATTTTGCCACGGATATATACGTAAAAATGAGGCGCTTCTTCGTCAACGAAACTTTGCCCATAAAATCTTCCATCGAAATTGTAGTTCTTGTAAATTTTGAATGTTTTCCAAATGGTCAATTCGGGTTGGCAGTCGAAATGCGTGTCCACAAACGCATCGAAACGGGGCGAAATCGGAGCAAATTTGAAGCCGAGTTGAGGACGACGAAAGAATGGCAGAATATCCATCCAAATGTCGTTGCAAATCCAGCTGAAATGTATAACATTAAATGTTTAGAGGTTCTCAGGTGTACGAATTTTGTTTCCCAGAGGCGGCAGAGTTTTATAATTTTTGATTGCACGTACATATTCTTGATTCTATTCGTGCCAATAATCATTGCCATTTCCATGTATTTGTTTCGATTTTTTTAATTGTGAATTTTGTTGAATTTGTTCAAATCAGGGTTTGGGGGTCGAATTTGGTCGAAATGGATATCAGAATCGAATCCTAATGCAAAAATCTGAGCACTCACATTTTCTTCCGTCCTCCAAATGGTGTCACAAAAGAAGCCGACGATGACGATTGCTTTTCATTTTCAACGGCGGACAAAAGTTTTTGCTTTTTCTCGGCAGGCGGTGCCATTAAATAAAAATTGATTTCGAGCCAAAAAATAAAAACCAATTAAAACAAATTAGTAAGAAAAAGTGAGACATATAAAAGAGTTGCAGTAATACTGCCGATGGTCCAAGGTTAAAATTTTGTTTTAAAAAGTCGTGAAACAGGTTTATGTACGTCGTGGGGGGGGGGGGGGGTTCAGTTGGTCGCTGATCACGAATCTGACATTCAGCAGGGGGAGGGGGAATTACTAACAGACTTTAACAGAAACTAAGGTCGCGCATCTCATTGTTTTGGGAAACAAACTAAAAAATAGAAAGTTGCGAGGTTGAAAAAATTAAAGGTTTTTGTTGGGTTTTTGAAAATATTTTGGATATTGACTAGTGATAGTCCAATTAAGGTACTATTGCATTCCACATTAAATGTGGTACCAAATTTTGGAACTGTCTCACCCTCGGTGGGACTTAAAAGAAGGTTGAGAAATGTTTTGAAAGTTTTAAATCGAAATTTTCATTTTTAATTTTTGCTCAAAGTTTTTCAAAAGATCGCTTATTTTTCACTGTTTTGTCGAACCGCGGAATCATGCGGATTTGAAATTTCAAAGAGGAAGAGTTTCTATGATTTTTAACAGAAAAATAATAACTAAAAAACATTCATTTTTTCATTGTTTTTTGGAGCACGAAATAGTGCGTGGGAAGGGGAGGGAGGGCTAGACGACGAGGGAATTCCTAACAAAGGGGCGCACCCCATCGAATTTTTCCATGTTTCATTTGCATAAGCACCCAAAATCAACTGCTGAAATTGACTAGTGATAGTCCAATTAAGGTACTATTGCATTCCACATTAATGTGGTACCCAAATTTTGGAACTGTCTCGCCCTCGGGTGGGACTTAAAAGAAGGTGTGGAGAAAAATGTTTGAAGTTTTCAAGTCGAAATTTTCATTTTTAAATTTTATTCGTCGTTTTTAAAAAGGCGCTTATTGCTTCACGGTTTTCGAATCACGGAATCGTGCGGGTTTAAAATTTATAAGCCGAAAAGTTTCTATTATTTTTAACAAAAAATCAAAAAAAGAATCATTTGTTTTTTCATCATTTTTTAGACCCTGAAATAGTGCAGGAAAAGGGGAGGGTTAGACGACGGGGGAATTCCTTACAAAGGGACGCACCCCATCGGATTTTTCCAATTTTCATTTCCATTAGCACCCAAAATCCCCCACCTAAATTGACTAGTGATAGTCCAATTAAGGTACTATTACGTTCCACATTTATGTGGCACCCAAATTTTGGAACTGTCTCGCCCTCGGGTGGGACTTAAAAGAAGGTGTGGAGAAAAATGTTTGAAGTTTTCAAGTCGAAATTTTCATTTTTAAATTTTATTCAGTCGTTTTTAAAAAGGCGCTTATTGTTCACGGTTTTCGAATCACGGAATCGTGCGGGTTTAAAATTTATAAGCCGAAAAGTTTCTATGATTTTTAACAAAAAATCAAAAAAAGAATCATTTGTTTTTTCATCATTTTTTAGACCCTGAAATAGTGCATGAAAAGGGGAGGGTTAGACGACGGGGGAATTCCTTACAAAGGGACGCACCCCATCGAATTTTTCCAATTTTCATTTCCATTAGCACCCAAAATCCCCCACCTAAATTGACTAGTGATAGTCCAATTAAGGTACTATTACATTCCACATTTATGTGGCACCCAAATTTTGGAACTGTCTCGCCCTCGGGTGGGACTTAAAAGAAGGTGTGGAGAAAAATGTTTGAAGTTTTCAAGTCGAAATTTTCATTTTTAAATTTTATTCGTTCGTTTTTAAAAAGGCGCTTATTGTTCACGGTTTTCGAATCACGGAATCGTGCGGGTTTAAAATTTATAAGCCGAAAAGTTTCTATGATTTTTAACAAAAAATCAAAAAAAGAATCATTTGTTTTTTCATCATTTTTAGACCCTGAAATAGTGCAGGAAAAGAGGAGGGTTAGACGACGGGGGAATTCCTTACAAAGGGACGCACCCCATCGGATTTTTCCAATTTTCATTTCCATTAGCACCCAAAATCCCCCACCTAAATTGACTAGTGATAGTCCAATTAAGGTACTATTACATTCCACATTTATGTGGCACCCAAATTTTGGAACTGTCTCGCCCTCGGGTGGGACTTAAAAGAAGGTGTGGAGAAAAATGTTTGAAGTTTTCAAGTCGAAATTTTCATTTTTAAATTTTATTCAGTTCGTTTTTAAAAAGGCGCTTATTGTTCACGGTTTTCGAATCACGGAATCGTGCGGGTTTAAAATTTATAAGCCGAAAAGTTTCTATTATTTTTAACAAAAAAACAAAAAAAGAATCAGTTGTTTTTTCATCATTTTTAGACCCTGAAATAGTGCATGAAAAGGGGAGGGTTAGACGACGGGGGAATTCCTTACAAAGGGACGCACCCCATCGATTTTTCCAATTTTCGTTTCCATTAGCACCCAAAATCCCCCACCTAAATTGACTAGTGATAGTCCAATTAAGGTACTATTACATTCCACATTTATGTGGCACCCAAATTTTGGAACTGTCTCGCCCTCGGGTGGGACTTAAAAGAAGGTGTGGAGAAAATGTTTGAAGTTTTCAAGTCGACATTTTCATTTTTAAATTTTATTCGTCGTTTTTAAAAAGGCGCTTATTGTTCACGGTTTTCGAATCACGGAATCGTGCGGGTTTAAAATTTATAAGCCGAAAAGTTTCTATTATTTTTAACAAAAAAACAAAAAAGAATCAGTTGTTTTTCATCATTTTTAGACCCTGAAATAGTGCATGAAAAGGGGAGGGTTAGACGACGGGGGAATTCCTTACAAAGGGACGCACCCCATCGGATTTTTCCAATTTTCATTTCCATTAGCACCCAAAATCCCCCACCTAAATTGACTAGTGATAGTCCAATTAAGGTACTATTACATTCCACATTTATGTGGCACCCAAATTTTGGAACTGTCTCGCCCTCGGGTGGGACTTAAAAGAAGGTGTGGAGAAAAATGTTTGAAGTTTTCAAGTCGACATTTTCATTTTTAAATTTTATTCGTCGTTTTTAAAAAAGCGCTTATTTTTCACGCTTTTCGAATCGCCGAACCGTGCGGGTTTAAAATTTATAAGCCGAAAGTTTCCATTATTTTTAACAAAAAAGCAAAAAAAGAATCAGTTGTTTTTTCATCATTTTTTAGACCCTGAAATAGTGCATGAAAAGGGGAGGGTTAGACGACGGGGGAATTCCTTACAAAGGGACGCACCCCATCGAATTTTTCCAATTTTCATTTCCATTAGCACCCAAAATCCCCCACCTAAATTGACTAGTGATAGTCCAATTAAGGTACTATTACATTCCACATTTATGTGGCACCCAAATTTTGGAACTGTCTCGCCCTCGGGTGGGACTTAAAAGAAGGTGTGGAGAAAAATGTTTGAAGTTTTCAAGTCGACATTTTCATTTTTAAATTTTATTCAGTCGTTTTTAAAAAAGCGCTTATTTTTCACGCTTTTCGAATCAGCCGAACCGTGCGGGTTTAAAATTTATAAGCCGAAAGTTTCTATTATTTTTAACAAAAAAGCAAAAAAAAAGAATCAGTTGTTTTTTCATCATTTTTTAGACCCTGAAATAGTGCATGAAAAGGGGAGGGTTAGACGACGGGGGAATTCCTTACAAAGGGACGCACCCCATCGAATTTTTCCATGTTTCATTTGCATAAGCACCCAAAATCCACTGCTGAAATTGACCAATTAATCTCACAAAAGCTGCAATTAAAATTTTATGAAAATTTTTTAAAAATTTCAGGAGAAACGGTGCGGGGGGTAATTATGAGGAGAAGGTGGGGGGAGGAAATGAGCTGTCTGTTTTCCCGTGCCCATCCATAAAAACCTTGGAAAATTTTATAAGAAAATTTTGCAAAATTTTCAGCATTTTAGAAAAAAGGTTTGTAAAAACTTCG
Source organism: Heterodera schachtii (assembly GCA_023374025.1). Classification (NCBI taxonomy): domain Eukaryota; kingdom Metazoa; phylum Nematoda; class Chromadorea; order Rhabditida; family Heteroderidae; genus Heterodera; species Heterodera schachtii. The sequence continues at coordinate 183,504 of SIJG01000132.1, forward strand.
TAATTCATGAAAAAATTTTGAAAAATCGCTGAAACTCGAACTTTTTTGAAATTTTCTCTAAAAATATGCTTTTTAAAATTAAACAAGAAACTTTTAAAAAATAATTTTCTGGGGAAACCATCCGGGGCGGGGGATGTTACGGGGGAAACGGCGAACGCGGGGTGAGGAGGGGACGTGTGCCACCGTCACTCGTTGGTGTACGTCCGCAACATCCTTCTCATTAGCGTAAATCGGTGTCCGTAACATCCGCCTCATTAACAGAAATGTCAATTTTGTTCCATCGCTCTTCAAATCGCCACTCTTTCGCCTCCCTTTCCCATTCCGCCCATTTGCGTTGGTCGCGCAAAAGCGGACAACGCACAAGCAAAAAGCGGTTGCGTTCATACTGCTTCAATGTCATTAACTCCTCGCCGCCGTCGCCGCTTAATTTGTTGTCAGCTCAAAGGGTACGACGGTGTCGCCGGTTCACGGGCGCCAAGAAAAAACGACGATGAAATTGGCGGGAGACGAGGCATTGACAAATGCCTAAAATTACAGGCCTTTTAGTTTCCGAAATCCTGTCCGGTGAGTCCCACTCGGAAAAGCCTGGTCCGGGTTCAAACCTCCGGGCCGATTGGAGAGTCGAACTAAAGTCAAATGTGTTGGTTTTGGGCAATTAATGTGAATTAAAAAAAAATAATAAATTTTCAACTTTTTGTTCGAATTCCTATTCGGGGTTTTGAATTGGAAAATATCGTTCATTTTTCTTGATTTTTTTATAAATACTCTAGACTTCATATATAAAATTCAATTCAAATTCATGAAAAACTATTCTTCAAACTAAAAACACCTTTCCTGCTAATTTGGCACAAATTCGGGCGTAAAAATGCAATTCAACATTTGAAAATAGAAGAAATAAATTCAAGAGTGTAGGTACATAAGAAAATGATGAAATGGGCGGAGGAGGCGTGTGTTCTACTCTCGCCCGTGGCCATCCCATAATTAACCCGATTTTTGAATATTATTCCCTATAAACCATCCAACCAGAAATTAATGACCGTTTTGAATCCATCCATTTTTGCCGACCACTGCTGCTTTGAGTGGTGGCACCGGAGCAACTTTGCCGGACCATTGTTGTTGTCTGCCATCGGCGGAAACAACAACCATTTGGCCAAAGCTTGGCGCTATTATTGGACGCATTGGCACTGGCACTGTCGTCAATGGCCGGAAATTTGGGCGAAAAGTGCCCAATTGTCAGCGAACGGAGTGCCGGACAATCGCTGAGGACGGCAAATTGTTGGCGCAACCAGCACAAATCATGGGCCGACCATACAACAAATGAGCAAATGTTGTGTTTGAGCATTGGCCAAATGTTTGGCAGGGCAAACACCGAAATCGACCACTTATTTTTTCAATGGCCAAATTTGTGTCGCAGCAAGCGGTGAAAAGGTGCCGAAAATGGTTGAGAAAAGTGGCAACATTGTGGTCAATGTAACTAAAAAGTAGAGACACAGTTTTTTTCTTTTTGGGGAGTTCGACATTTTGAAAGAAGCCTGGACCTACATAAATTTTCGGGACAAAAAACCTGGAAATTCCAGGTTCATGAAAAACCCTAGGCCTTGCCAAGGTCGGAAGCCAGGCTTCGACCTGAATTTTTTTGACTTGCTGGACGGATTTTCTAAATAAACTCAGGGAAAACCATGTTCAGGATAAATCCATGCCTTTTCAAGGCGGACCCAGGCTTGGGCCTGCATATTTTTCAAATTTGTTTGGAAAAGTACTATTAGATTTAAAATTTTGTTAAAGAAATTAAAAACACTGAATTGGCAATATAATTTATTTTTAATCTATTAAACATTTTTTGATAATTTGTTTTGTGAAGAGCCATGAAAACCATTTTTGCTGCCCTAAATAACTTATGAATTTCCGCGCGCCCAATGGCCAAATAAATATACAAATTTTGAGGACAGGCCAAATTTATTTATCAGTTTAAGCCACAGATTTGATGATTGTGCCGATTGGTTAATTCTTGTTTGGGCATATTAAGAGGGCAAAGATTTATATGTTAATGCATTTTTTAAACTGATACTTTGGCAATTTTAATATATATTTTATTTAATATGTAATTAGCTTTTATTTCTCGTACATAAAAATCTTTGCCCTAGTATTTGGAACACAATTTTTTTTGATGAACTCTGTCCTGAGCGTAAAAAGGCCGACTGCTCCGAAAAAATCTTGTAAAAGCTCCAACTAAATGCTGGAAGTTTTCGATTAACAGGTGGAATCATCACGAAAGCGTTTTTCAAGACCTGGGGAGCACAAACAACGCCCAAGAAGGGTTCTATTTGGCTTTAAAAATGCAAATATCCAGTGTACAACCCCTATTATCGAATGAAAATGAATTAATAAGTTATACTTTTCAATTATCGGACTCATAGTTTTCTAAAGAAGAACGTTTGCAGTCGATAAACTGCGGCAGTATAAGTTGGACCCAAGTCAGGGGATAAGAATTCGAGAACGGAAAACAACATACAGAGACAATTGATTTGGCTATACGGAATTTGGTTGAAGCGTGATACGATTGAGAATCGTAATGAAACTAAAATCTCCTCAAATTCATACATAAACGGGCTGGCCATTCCCAGGATCGTAGAAAATGCGAGAAAGTGTGAATGATCGAAATGGGAAAAGAATGAAAAATATAATGACTTGGGAAATATCAGGAAGGAATTTGCGGAGAAAAGATCCGAGAACAAAGGGGGAGTGACCAGAAATGTACGACTTATGCGCAATGATTTTAGAAACTGGGATTATCTTATAACCAAAAGGAAAATTTCAAAAAGCAGATATTTGCATTAGTTGGAGCTTTACAAGATTTTTTCCCTTTGAACTTCGTCTTAGACAACATATTGGACAATTATGAAAAATCAAAGGCAGATATTGGCATCGTGATCCTATACTCTGTACGTAGAGAAGAAAGATTGGAATTATTCGGCTGTGCTAGAAGAAATTTTGCCACATTTGCTCCCGTTTGCCTTTGGGAAAGGCATTTTCTTCTTTTTATAATGATATAAAATAAAATTTCCATTTAATTTTTTTTAAATGTCTATGTCCTCAAATGTCGGGTCCTCAAAAGTCGGGTCCTCAAATGTCGGGGATTTTTCAAATAAAAAGTCTTTTCTAGGGTAATTTGTGGCGATGATAACGAATATGGCCTTTATTTTTCAAAATTCCGAATCCCGAACCCGAATTCGAACAAAAATTCTACCTTCATAAATAACAAATAAAACATATTTTTAGGGGTTTTCGACATCCATTTTGACCTATATAAAACTCTAACACGAACAAAAAATGGATTTTGGTATAATAGGGATGGTAGCTTATTTTTTCGTAAAAGAATGTTTTCAGTACCCAAAAAATAATAAACGGGAAATAACAATTTAAAAGCAAAATTCGCAAAAGGGAGCATGCGAAGACGGAGCAAGTAGTGGGGCGAGACGGAGGGCGGAGGAAAAAGTGTGCGGCGGTTTTTTAGCGCAATAAGCTAAATTCAATCTTTTATATTTGACATTCTTTTACCATTTTCTGACTATTGGTTTAAAAATAGTTTTAACGATTTTGAGGGCCTATAACATGCGTTCGGTTCGACCTCATTCCATGATTTTTAGACTTAGCTCGTTTAATTTTCCAAAATGGATGTCATATCCGTCTTCAGCGACCTCGAAAACCCCTAAAAAATGTTTTCTTTATAAGGTAGAATTTTTGTTCGAATTCGGGATTCGGAATTTTAAAAATAAAGGTTCATATTCGTGATCAGCGCCACAAATTACCCTAGAAAAGACTTTTTATTTGAAAATCACAAAACCGAAAAGTACCGATGCTAGCTTTTTCTCACTTAGTTCGAGAAAGAATGGTGTACCAAATGAGAGGTGTATTTTTACAACACTCTTAATGACCGAAATAAGGGATTTTCTAATCTTATAATTCCGTTTTGACGATTTTTTTTTAAATATAGAATTCTTTTATACGTAATTCAACGTGATTTTCTATTGACCAATATTCCGATTTTTCTTGACAGTGCTGCCGAAGCAGATAACTTGTACACTTACGTTTAAATGACCGTTTGTTATCCTGAAATGAAACCGAAGGTCATGTTGCCCATGAGAATAGGGCAGATAAGGGACACAAATTAAGGTATAATAATGCTAAAGTATTAATGTATTAATGAACGTCATTGGTGTGAAAGCATTTTCCGAATGTGGTGCTCATCCGTTTTTTTGAGTGTCCGCAGTTGGTTTAAAATGGTGTTATAGGAAATGTTTTATAATAAACAAATTAAATTAAAATACAAGTTACAAATAAAAGTAATTTACCTATTGTATATTAGAGACCGGACGGGATCGGGATCCCGCGGGATTTCTTCGGGATCCCGCGGGATTAAATTCGGGATCCCGACCTCGGGATCCGTCCCGAACGATTTTTTAAATTCATCGGGATTGATCGGGATCGGGATTTCATCGGGATCCCGAATCGGGATCCCTCCCGACCATTTTACCAATCCCGCGGGATCCCGCGGGATTGAAGTCACGATAATTTTTGGAAAAATCTCATTTTTTAAATTAAGACCTTGAATTTTAAATTAAAAATTTGTTTATTTTTCTTTAAAAATCCCTTAAAATCCCAAAAAATTTTCATGAGTCTCAAAATACTTGTGAAAATTTTCAAAATTTGACAAAAAGGTTGACCATTTTGTGACTTTTATTCCTTTAAAAAAAGAATTATCAAAAATTATTTTTTTTAATTCCTTAAATAATATTTTAAATCTTATTAGGTAGTTTCATGCACAACAATTTCTAAGAATTTTGTGCAAAAATTAGATTAGAAATTGTTGTCTACGTATTTTTCCTTCGGTGCATATCTGCAGCTCCACAGGACTCTAAAATCCTTATTTTCCTGAAAATTTTGCTCAAAATCGCTAAAAAATTTTGGTTTTTTGGACAAAATCTATTAACAAATCGCATCCAAAATTACAAAATTTTTCCCGGCGGCGCCTATCGGCGCCGCCGGCCTCCACCTTGTTCCCTAAAGTTTTTGAAAAAATCTCAGCAAAAAAATCATAAAAATCTGATTTTTTGGCTCCGATGCACTTAATGATTTGCTAATTTTCCTCAAATTGTTAAAACTGATCATAGGAGGCGAAAATATAAAAATTTATATTAATTAAGTTGTAAAAAACAATTTAAAGCTAGTTGTTAAATGTTCTAATTTTTGGTCCAAAAATTTAATTTTTTAGGCATGATATTCGAATTTTGAAAATTTTCTAAAAACCTGATATAATTCCCATTCATATTTTTCTTCAATGGAATTGATTAATTATAAATATTAGATAAGCATTATAACAAAACTTGACACAAAACGTAAAAAAAAATTGAGTTTTTGCAAATCCCGATAATCCCGCGGGATCCCGAAAAAAAATCTTCGGGATTGATCGGGATCGGGATTTGGTCGGGATCCCGAGTCGGGATCCGTCCCGATCGTTTTTACGAAATGTTCGGGATTGATCGGGATCGGGATTCAGTCGGGATCCCGACTCGGGATCCCTCCGACCCCAGTTGTCCGGTCTCTATTGTATATACGCTATAATAATTCCAAAAAATAAAAATCCTTAAAATCTTGGGCTCGAATATTATTGTAGTTTAAAACGTGTTAAAGTTCAGATAAAAAATATTTGACAAGTAGCTGGGTAACCCATTGTCTAAGTTTTTGAATCATTGAATGACCAGAAATAAAAACTTGGTTTTATATCCGATAGGTGAGTAATATCACGGTTAGGAAATGTTGAAAAAAATGTACACATAATTAATTATTTTTTATCAAGATTTTTGAAATGATTCAAATTCTTTTTTTTAAATAATAAAATTTCTTGAGACTTTGTATATCACTAATAAATAGGGTTGTAAATTATATGGACTAAAAAACCCAAAATATGGACATAAAATATGGACTAAAAAAGCACGAAATATGGACTAAAAAGTTCTAAAATGGCCAAATATGGACCAAAATATGGACTAAAAAACCCAAAATATGGACATAAAATATGGACTAAAAAGCTCAAAAATGGCCAAATATGGACCAAAATATGGTCTAAAACTCCCAAAATATGGGTTTTAGACCCTCAAAAATTCCAAAAAAGGTGTATGAATTCAATATTTGCTTAAATAAACTTAAAAAAACAATAAACAACCAAAAAATGGATTTAAATATAAAAATGCAAAAATTTTTATTGTCGTCCATCGTATAAAAAATATTTTTAAGTTTGCCAAAATTTCAAAAAATTCTTATTTAAAAAAAGAAAAATTCGCAAAAAATGGCGAAAATATTTATTAAAAATGCCAAAATGACGACGAAAATTCAAATTTTTCAGATTTTTTGGGATGTAATTTTTAAAAATTTCCAAAAAGTCTATCGTTAGGGGTGTATTTTTCGCCTTTTTTTTCATTTTTCTTGTGAAAATTTGCCAAAAAATGGCCGAAATATGGACTAAAAAGGCCAAAATGGCGAAATATGGACTTATTCCCGAAAACCCCCAAAATATGGATTTATATGGACTAAAAACTTTCTCCAAATCAAAAAATTTTAACGTAGAAATGCTATTTTTGAGCCCCTTTCTTCATAGCATATGCGCAGAAAAAATATGTTAATCCATATAATTTACAACCCTACTAATAAAAAATGAGGTCTAAAATTTCACAATTTAAGTTTTGATCAATATTGGATAAATTACGCTCAACATTCAGTTACGGCTTTGTCATAGGCTTTGTCTTTTTTTAATGATTCACCGCTCTTTTCACATTGGAATTCTAACAACACACTTCAAAACACTAAAAAATGTTTATAATCCTCGAATTCTAAGTCCCGTTTGGCTTCCGTCAAAGTTTAACTCATTAAAATAATTATTTAAGTCATAGTCATTAAATAGACACAGCTAAATAATAGAAAGCTTTTTAATTAACGCATAAAAATTATCAGAGATAATTGCTTTGGCATTTTTTTAACAATAATTTACATTTTTCATTTATTGGTTAGTAATTGACCAAAATATTTCCCCCGTATTTCAGCTGGATTTTTTTGCCTTTATTTATTTATTTTTTTCATGCCTTGTCGCCACACCTCGCCCACAATTCTGACCGATCTCAACCAATTGATTCGATCAGCTCCTGCCATTGTTACCCCGATTTGGTCGCTGATGATGGGCCAAATGCAAGCGGTGGCCAAGCATTGGCCAAATGGTTGCACACACCGAGAAAAGATGGACAGCCGAAACGATTGTGTTGCCGTGCTCATAAATTAGGAACCATTGAATGGGTCAACAATTTCAGAGAGGTCGCCTCAATTTTTTTACGCCATTAATTCACACTTCGATTACTCTCATTTTAAGAGAGACCAACTAACTGGTTTCACTCAATTCTTACAATCATACAAAAAATAGAGTGAGGGGAATATTTTATTTTCCTAATTTATTAAAAGCTATTTTTTGCTAGCTCGAATTGAAAAAAGGCCGAATTTTTTTTCAAAAATTTTCCAGGCTGCGCCTGCGAGAAAAACCGCTATGATTATTTTATATCCATATAATTATAATTAGGGTAATCCTTCAGAATTGCGGTCCCGACGAAAAATTAATTTATAAATTTATTTGATTTTGTTCATGTCCACCAAGTGCGGTTGAAGAAATGAGGCGGCGATTGTCGGAAGAAAATTTTTCTTTTTTGTGACGGGCGGTGCCATTAAAAAATAATTCAGTCTAAATGGAAATATGACTTACCTAATGCAATTTTCAACAAAATTCCAACCAACATTTTTTGACTACAAAATTTGTAAATTTCGTAAAAACACAGATTAGCTACAGTCACGGTCAAAAGTATTGGAGCAAAAATTTTTTTTTTAAATCCGATTTTCTCAAAAATGAGTAGTGGCAAAAAAGTTATATTTCGCTAAAACCAAAGTCAATAAGTGCACTAATAAAAACCCAAAAATTATCCGTGTAAATCTATTTGATGACGAGAAAATCGATCATGACCCAAACAACCCCCCTTTTTGGTGGGACCAAAGTAATGGAGCAAAATATTTATGCATTTAAAAACTAAATTTTTTATTGAGTTAAAATTCTGAAAAATCTCTACTAGGTTAACTTTTGATGCTGATCAAAAAAGCCTTTTATATCAACTTGGTCAGATCACTCCTTCAGAAATGAGGCGGCGATTGTCGGAAGAAAATTTTTCTTTTTTGTGACGGGCGGTGCCATTAAAAAATAATTCAGTCTAAATGGAAATATGACTTACCTAATTCAATTTTCAACAAAATTCCAACCAAAATTTTTTGACTACAAAATTTGTAAATTTCGTAAAAACAGAGATTAGCTAATTATGGTAATCCTTCACAATTGCGGTCCCGACGAAAAATTAATTTATTGATTTTTTGCTGATCAGTCTCGGCAAAAGGCTAAAAGCCCAATCGGCGTCCGACGTTCACAACGCGTGCCGAAGCCGATCAAGCGATTCTCGCCAGGTTGAAACTGAGGATGTTTCAATCTCGAGAAGGGAGGTGTTGGAGAAAAAGCAAATGTACTTTGCTCATTTTCAATTATCGATTATTGACTCTTGCATGTGCCCATTCTCTCCTCAGTTCCTTCCCCCTCATATTGTCTATTTAAAGGCGTGGACTCTTCCCCCATGTTCACTTCTTCTCCGGTCTTCACTTTATTATTTTTATTCTTTATTCTCTCCATTCGCCATTTATTATTTTATTGTTATTTGACTTCTTCGTAAATAAATATTTATTTGTTGGTCTTATTCGCGGACAAAAGACACAACAAAGCTATTTTTGCTAGCTGGAATTGAAAAAAGGCCAAATTTTTTTTCAAAAATTTTCCAGGCTGCGCCTGCGAGAAAAATTGCTATGATTACTGTAAAACAAGCCACTCTAATACAGAGCCCCTAAACCAGGACCATTTAAACCGAACTCTTGGCTTTAATGTGGCATTCCTTTTTTATGCTTTTGATTTGCGCTTCCCATTGTTTAGGCATTTATTTGTGCCACCACTCCTGTCAATTTCATTATTGACTTTGAATTACGCAGCATATCGATGTCAATTGAGTAATTTGAATTGGTGAATGAACGGACCAATGAAAACTGACAATGGACAAAAGCCGAGCATTTTCGCTTGAATGTCCATGGGTGATGAAGCGATGCCAAATTGGGACGACGGTTCGGTGGGAGTACGAAAATTCGGACAATTTAAACGGTGTGTGCTTGGCTTTTGAGTGGCAGCAAAAAATGGATTGGGTGAGCATGATTAATAGTAACAATAATAATAATAAATAATGCATAAACAATTTTCAAAATTTTTATTTTTAGTGAAAACTGAATAAAAAACGAAATATTCAACTTTTTTGCTTATTCTTTACATAGGATTTACAAATCTAAGAAAGTTTGAATTAACAATATTCTCGAGAAATTTTCTAAAAAACATTTTTTTAGAAAATTCCGATCTTTAGTGGGTCAAAAGCCCAAATTCTGCGCCCTAAATGATTTGGCCATTCATTTCGACCTTTTGGAAAAACGGACTCTGACACTCATTTTAGCCAAGTCCAAAACTCGAACCCGAATTCGGACAAAAAATCGGTGTTTTTAGTATTGAGTTTGTTTGAATTCGTGTTCGGAGTTAAAAATCAATGTAATGCTTATTTTTTTTGAACCCAAACTCGAACAAAAAGTAGAAAATTTAAATTCTTCAAAAAATCAATGTTTATCATGGCATTGTATTGAATTTTTGTTCGAATTCGAGTCTGAAATTGGTCGAAATGGGTGTCAGCTTCGTGTTCAGCGACCCCTAAAACCCTCTAGAAACTTTTTTTATGGTCTGTAAACGACAAAACTACCAATTTTTAAGCACAAAATTGTTCAATTTATGCCCTTTGAAGAGTCAAAGCTTCAATTTTTCTATTATTTAATTGATTAAACCTAATGCTTTTAGCATAATTAATGGAAAAACCAACGTATAAAAAAATCGCCGAATTCAGCGTCACATGAACAATGCATGGAGCAGTAGATTTTTGGCGGTTAGCGGGGATATCCGCAAAATCGGCCGCCACAACATCAGCGGGACGGCGGCGCACGAAGCAGGCCATGCCGCAATTTATTAAGGTTTGTCAGGGATGTGCGCCCCAAAACGTTGTTGCCTAAACGTCGTCATGCCAAAAACGCCTAAAATTCCGAAAAATTTACTAACTCACAAATTTTCCAAAGAAAAAAATTTAAAAACATTTTTTTGGAAAATTCCGATCTTTAGTGGGTCAAAAGCCCAAATTCTACGCCCTAAATGATTTGGCCATTCATTTCGACCTTTTGGAAAAACGGACTCTGACACTCATTTTAGCCAAGTCCAAAACTCGAACCCGAATTCGGACAAAAAATCGGGGTTTTTAGTATTGAATTTCTTCGAATTCGTGTTCGTAGTTAAATGAGTCGAAATGATGTCAGAACCTTATTCTATAAGCCTGAAAATCGCTAAAAAACAACGAACCAACTTTAAAAAATATATATATTTTAATTCATTGACCAATTTACTTTTTCAATAGAGTTCATTAAATTCAAATTTTGGCATTTATTTAAAGGCCATTACTGTCCCCACCAGCGGCGGATCAAAGCAATGGAAAAGGGCGTGGAATTGTGCGGAAGTGTAAATATAATTGAGAAATGATTGGTGCTATTTTGAGAGAAATTATGCATGAATGAATTGATAATGATCTGATCATTTTTGTTGCTAATTTTTGATTGTTAATTTGTTTTTGTTCTTTCTGAAGAAAAATTTTGTTTCTTTTATTTTGCACAAAATCAGCAATTAGAACTGTTCACGAGCTGAAATGTCCAAAAATGGTCGGGAAATACCACTAAAAAATGCAAATATTAATTTTTAAATTATTAATTTTTCGAAATTCAATGATTAGAGTCAGAATTGTTATTTATGTGCTAAAAATCCTGAATATTTGTTAAAAATGCCAAAATATGCGCAAAAATATGCGATCAAATTGGAAATTCGGTGTATTTATGCATAAAAATTCCAGAAAAATTTTATTGGTTATTTTTTCACCCGCACAATAGCAAATTAAATATCATTTGGAGGTGTTCGTGGGTAAAAATTCCTTTTTCTGATAAAATTGTTTTTAAATTGAAAGCTGTATGAATATATCTTTTTAATTAGACAAATTTTAAAAAACTGATGACAATTTTTTGTTTTCATTATTTGCATATGTACACAGCTTGATTCGGAAAAATTTTCCTTAAGTAATTCCAAAAATATGTATTTTTAAAGGAAATTCCTGATTTTTTTTTACAAGTTGAGCAACCTTTGCTTTTAAACTGAAAAGCAATTGCATTTTGACAGGGCGGGCCTCATCAGTACAGACCCTGTCAGAATGTTCAAAAAAATCATGTTTCGGCCCTGCCTGCAGACACAAATTAAATGAAAACAAAAAATGAATGTATTAAAATGTCTATCAAACCTTAAAAATAAAGCAAAAAAAAATTTGTCGTTTGTCTCCCAAAATTTGTCGTTTGTCGTCTAAAATTTGGCGTTTGTCATTTGGCGTTCGTAATTGTGATGAAAGCAACGACAAACGCCAAATTTCAGACGACAAACGCCAAATATTTGCGGGACGCTCAACACCGCCCCTCAAATTTGCCGTCCGAGAATTGTCCCAAAATGATTTTTGATCCGAAAATTTTTATTTAATATAAAAACATCTTTCTGGGGGTAAATCAGTTTTTATTTCTATATTTTATCCATGATTTTTTATTCATTTATTCGGGTCTTTCGAATTTAGGTTTATGATTAGAATTAGAGCAAAATAAATGTTAGATTCGGAATCTACATACCAAAAAACCCCTAGAATGACTCTTTTGCCATTTTCTAATTTCTTTTTGCATTTTCCTGAGAAATGTTGATTAATACTTAAAAAAAGTGACGACAAACGGCAAATTTACGGTAGATTTTGTCTATTGTGATTGGATGACAATTCACACGACAGAGACAAACAGAAAAACGGCTTATTCAAACGACAAATGATTAATTTTTTATCGTAACAAAACGAGCGACAAACGACAAATTTGGCATTTGTCTCCGAATTTGTCATTACGACAAAAAAATATAAGCCGTTTTCCGTTTGTCGTTTGTCTCTGTCGTGTAAATTGTCATCCAATCACAATTGACCAAATCTACCGTAAATTTGTCGTTTGTCGTTCACTTAAGAATTAACCAATATTTCTCAGTGAAATGCAAAAAATTGAAAAATGGCAAAAAAGTCTTTTTAGGTGTTTTTAAGTATGTAGATTCCGAATCTAACATTTATTTTGCTCTAATTCTAATCATAAACATAAATTCAAAAGACCCGAATAAATTGATGAAAAATCATAGATAAAAGTACAGATATGAAAATCAGAGATCGGATTCATGATCAGCGAACTCATTTACCCCTAGAAACAATGTTTTAATATTAAATAAAAATTTTTGGATCAAAATAATTTGGTGGATTTTTGGGACACTTCTCAGACGACAAATTTGAGGGGCGGTGTTGAGCGCCCCCCAAACGTTTTATGGGGGTTTTAGGGTTGCTGATCACGAATCTACCAAATCGAATCCCGGAACCGGAATCGAACGAAATGTCGAAAGAAATTTGGAATTCGATTTAGTTTTTATTATTAAAATTGTCTCATATTAATTTTTTCATTTAATCCTTAGACTTTTTTCTAGAATTTTTTCACCTAAATAAATTGCCCATTTTTCTGTTTTTCAGTTACCGTGATGGCGGCGCGGCGCCAGTCCTTTGGGTCCTTTTCACAGCCACTGGAATGGCCCGCTGCCTTCTCCTCGGCGACCTTCCCGGCTGCCGCCATCACCATCAGGTGCTTGAGCTCCGTCCTGGTGTAAGTGGACGGGCCGGAATGCAGGATGTAACCCAGGTCACCTCCCTTCTTCACAATTGTCGCCTAAACAAATATGGGATTTGTCATGTTTTTGAGTTTTTTTTTGCCATACCGTTACAGGCATAAGCTTCGCCCTAAACTAACCTTCAAAAATTTTCGCTGCCCAAACTTTTACACAATCACTCCATGCCCCAGTTCGTGCGAAGTGGTCCGCTTATCTTCAAGCGGCCCGACTTAGGGTCCACCCTGCATTTGCGCTCAAAACTCTTGCCTTAATCAAAATGCGATTTTTCAAGAAAAAAACAATTTATCTGACAAAAAAAACTTGAAGATTTTTCTTTTGTTCAAAATTATAAAAAAAAATTGCTGAAAGTCAAATTGTTTTCAAATTTTTTGGGGATAAAAACGACACGGGGGGGGGGAGGAATGAAGTGCACCCGGACACCCCGCCTTGAACAAACCTTCAAAAACTTCCTTGGGCTGTTACGCCAAGTTATGTTGGCGTGGCCTGCTTCATGCGAGGCCGTGCCGGCGATGTTTGTGCGGCCCGTCTTGCGCGATTAATTGCTGATTTTGTGCAAAATAAAAGAAACAAAATTTTTCATCAGAAAGAACAAAAACAAATTAACAATCAAAAATTAGCAACAAAAATGATCAGATCATTATCAATTCATCCATTTATAATCTCTCAAAAATAGCAAATCATTTCTCAATTATATTTACACTTCCGCACAATTCCACGCCCTTTTCCATTGCTTTGATCCGCCGCTGGTGGGGACAGTAATGGCCTTAAATAAATGCCAAAATTTGAATTTAATGAACTCTATTGAAAAAGTAAATTGGTCAATGAATTAAAATATATATATTTTTTAAAGTTGGTTCGTTGTTTTTTAGCGATTTTCAGGCTTATAGAATAAGGTTCTGACATCATTTCGACTCATTTAACTACGAACACGAATTCGAAGAAATTCAATACTAAAAACCCCGATTTTTTGTCCGAATTCGGGTTCGAGTTTTGGACTTGGCTAAAATGAGTGTCAGAGTCCGTTTTTCCAAAAGGTCGAAATGAATGGCCAAATCATTTAGGGCGTAGAATTTGGGCTTTTGACCCACTAAAGATCGGAATTTTCCAAAAAAATGTTTTTAAATTTTTTTCTTTGGAAAATTTGTGAGTTAGTAAATTTTTCGGAATTTTAGGCGTTTTTGGCATGACGACGTTTAGGCAACAACGTTTTGGGGCGCACATCTCTGACAAACCTTAATAAATTGCGGTATGGCCTGCTTCGTGCGAGGAAACGCATTTGCCTGAGTTGTGAATGGCATGAAACCACCTGTGAAAAATGGGGAAGGGAAAAATTGTTTATAAAATTATTTGTTGGTGGATGACACGGCAAACTCTCGTGTCTTAAAGTACTGTCCCTTTCGGCATAAAATTCAAATGCCATCGGAACTGTGCCATACCTTTTTGCAATAAATTTCCCCACCCGGGACGGAAACGGATTGGAAATTAGGTTTAAGTACTCCGGAGTTACCGCAACCGTCATTTTTAATGTTTCATCGATAAAACGTCTCCAAACGGTCCCTTTGTGCCAAATCAGCCACAAATCTCCGATGATGACCAATCCAAATTTGGGACGGGAGAGAGCCACGGTTGTTCTCGCGCAACACGCCCAGAATTCTTTGCCAGTGTCAGCTTCAGTTGATCGTCCAGCAGCAGAGCGCGTCGTGATGACAAGGACAAGCTCGGCCTCCTGACTTTGAATTGAATCGACCGTACTCACCTTGACATTTGGCCACCGTCTCCGTTCGATTTCACTTACCATGTGCTTCCTCTCTGCTTTTAAAAACAAACAACTTGAATTAAGCCTGTAAAGGTTCCCTGAATTATGCCAAAAATCCAAGAGCGGTTTCCCGTTGCTCGGGATTGTGAGAGGAAAATGAGATGTTTTCCATTTGAGCCGATGATTTTTGATGGATTAAAATGATGGGACAATTTTCGGCTACAATGCGTGGGCCCATAAAATTTAAAAACGATGACATTTCAATGTCCGGCCTTCCTGGTACCAACCGATCACCTGCTGGGGAATAAACGCCCACGTCCAAACACTTTACAATGGCACTGTGCGATCGGTAACACTTTGAGAGAACGGTCCGATCAATGCCTTTGGCTGTTTCCAGCACTTCCAAAATTGACTCAAATCCAAACTTACCACGAACAACTGTCATTTGACTCGGCAAGTGCACACGTAGCTGCTGCTTATCTCCTGTCAGAAGTATCTTCTTAACCGATCGGAATTGTGTTAGAATTGACAAAACTGCCGAAAGGGTTGCTTGGCCGCACTCATCAACCAACACATAAGTCACATTACCCAAATCTAAAGCCAACTCTTCAGCAAGGGCCAATGTCATGAAGTACACTCGGTATTTGGTCTGTTTCAGAAGCGCGGCAGTCGTCGATCGTTCGCGTGCCCGTCGTGGTGCTGCGTTAAAGTCATCGACGTATTGCTTAAATGTTTTATTATCACTCCATTTTTGTTGCGCAACGGCTTGCACGTTGATTCGGCCTTGAACGTACCACGAGCGCAAAGAATCGACCGGGTTTAAGTCATAGGACAGCCTTTCAAACCCCTCCTTCCACTCAAACTTACTGACCACCACTGTGTCGCCCATTTGAAGGGATCTCTCGACACTTACCACAGAATCGGGAATACCCATGAAAAATGGACCTTGTCCACTCATTTTCCCACCAACGACACTTTTCACGTCGGTTTGACACACCAAATACTTCAAAACACCGTCTTCCACGCCCTGTTCGTCATTGTGAAACATTGGCGCCGGCGAAACGGTGACACGTGGCTCTGACCACGACACGAAAGATTAAGAATTGAGTCGCAGCGAAGTCTTGAGTGGTTTCCATTTCAGTATTTTCTGTGTTTTTACCTCCAGACTGACCTTCTCCCAATTCCATGCCCCTTTCAAATTTTTCATCAAGACCTGCTGAAATACCACGAGTTTTATCGGTTTCAATCGCTTTCTCGACGGCTGACGCCGTTTCCATAATCAACACTTCCTGTGTGGCTGACGCCACTTCAAATGACTCCAAATTATGCGGGATGGACTCCGCCTCAATCAATTCAATTTGCTCTGTGGCTGACGCCACTTCCAAAGACTCAATGTTCTGTGTGGCTGTCGTCACTTCCTTACCACCAACGGCTGAGTTCGGCGCGGCCATGTTTTCGTTCCGACGACGGGCTGAACGTTTTTTAACCATTGGAATTAGAATTGCTTGGATTAGCACAAATTTTGCTTAAATAGTTTTGGAAAATTATTGAATATTAAAAAAATTAATCGAAACAAGCAAAATAATGATCAATAGATGGAGGAAGAAAAAAAATAAAGGAAATGAAGAGCAATTGAAAATTAGAAGAGAAAAAAAATTATTCTAAAAATCGTGCTGGTCGGGTTAATTTCGCGCTGTCTTAGGCCATATCTTGGCGGTGTTAGTGATGTTTCAACCGCATTATTGTCAGTATTGTGCTCATTACTGGGTATTTCATCATCAGAATCACGATTAAGAGAAGAATGTTTTGGTACTTGGGTAATTAAACCTTTGCTTGTGAAATGTGAAATGAATGGAAAACACAAATGATGGATCGAAATGGAGAAGGATGGGACTGATCGAAATGGGAAAGGATGGAGAAATGATGAATGAAATGATAAAATGCTCGGGAAATCTCGGGAGGGAAATTAGCGGAGAAAAGACTAGAGACCAAAGAGGGAGTGATCGGAAATCCACTTTACATTTACCCTCATGTATATTTTTTTAGCCAGCACTTATTTTGCGATTAAGCGCCTTAAAATACGTGCCTAATAATAAAACTACAATTTTTTGCAACATTTCCTAACCGTGACATTACTCACCTACTGGATATAAAACTAAAGTTTTGTTTCTGGTCATTCCATGTCATTAGAAAAATTAACCCAATCACTGTCTATTTTGACACTTGATTCTAATGTATTCAATCAAAATCAATCATTTATGTATAATTATCCTATGACTTCGGTCAATCAGTCACGTTTTGATGCTTGTTTATTTTTTTAATTAATTCAGCTCAAAAGTAGCTAAATCAAAGTTTGAGGACAAACTTAAAGGAAGGGTGGAGGTGTAAGGCGCAATTTATCACATCCGCGCAATCTCATTCTCACGCCATTTATCCCCGTTTCCCCTCATCTTTATTCCGTTCCATAAGTCCAACTATTTAATCGGGAGCATTCTCTCGGTAAGGATTCAGTTGAGCGGGCAGTTAGTTAATCGGCGAGCGAGAGCCGAGAGCAAAGCGCGGCGGAATTATTATTAATGTGATTGGCCAATATTTATATTATTATTTTATTCCTTCTCGCCCATCCCCCCACGCGTATTCGATCAGTGCGCACCCATGGGATTACCAATTTGGGGAGGCCATTTATCCATGGCCCGGATTTTGGCTTTTCCTTCTTTCCCCCAAATCTAATCCCCGTTTTCACTCATCCCTTCCATTTATTCTGGGCTGGACATCAGCACCTTCACTGTACATACATATACCTAATCGGTCTTTTCAAAAAAGTCAATTTTTTAAATATTAAAAATATTTCGAGGATTTTGAAAAGTGTGTATATATGCTACCATTGGCGCTTTTTTACTCTTTTTTAAAAATTCCTATGTTTTATTTTTAGAGCCTAAAAGTCTAAAATTTTTGAAAAAACCCATTTAACTATTTTGGCGTTTTGCTTAGGATATCCCCGACATTTGATGAGCCAACTTTTGAGGACCCGACATTTGAGGATCCCGACATTTGAGGACACGACTTTTGAGGACCCGACATTTGAGGATATCCCCGACATTTGAGGTCCCGATTTTGAGGACCCGACATTTGAGGACATAGACATTTAAAAAAAATTAAATGGAAATTTTATTTTATATCATTATAAAAAGAAGAAAATGCCTTTCCCAAAGGCAAACGGGAGCAAATGTGGCAAAATTTCTTCTAGCACAGCCGAATAATTCCAATCTTTCTTCTCTACGTACAGAGTATAGGATCACGATGCCAATATCTGCCTTTGATTTTTCATAATTGTCCAATATGTTGTCTAAGACGAAGTTCAAAGGGAAAAAATCTTGTAAAGCTCCAACTAATGCAAATATCTGCTTTTTGAAATTTTCCTTTTGGTTATAAGATAATCCCAGTTTCTAAAATCATTGCGCATAAGTCGTACATTTCTGGTCACTCCCCCTTTGTTCTCGGATCTTTTCTCCGCAAATTCCTTCCTGATATTTCCCAGGTCATTATATTTTTCATTCTTTTCCCATTTCGATCATTCACACTTTCTCGCATTTTCTACCAAAGGCGTAGCCAGACCCTTGGCTTTGGGGGGGCTGAAGTCAAAAAGTCGATTTATAGGGGTGTATTTTTCCTTTTTAAGTCGATTTTTAGGGGTGTATTTTTGGTTTTTTGAAATCCCGAATTATGGGGTGTATTTTACAAAATTTTTCGCCAAAAAATAAATATTTTTTGCCATTTTGGCCTCCATTTTTCAAAAATATGGTAAAATGGGGGTCCGGCGGTGCCGATAGGCGCCGTCGGGAAAATTTTTGAGTATTTTAATGCCATTTTATTTTGAGGAGATTTTAGTTTCATTACGATTCTCAATCGTATCACGCTTCAACCAAATTCCGTATAGCCAAATCAATTGTCTCTGTATGTTGTTTTCCGTTCTCGAATTCTTATCCCCTGACTTGGGTCCAACTTATACTGCCGCAGTTTATCGACTGCAAACGTTCTTCTTTAGAAAACTATGAGTCCGATAATTGAAAAGTATAACTTATTAATTCATTTTCATTCGATAATAGGGGTTGTACACTGGATATTTGCATTTTTAAAGCCAAATAGAACCCTTCTTGGGCGTTGTTTGTGCTCCCCAGGTCTTGAAAAACGCTTTCGTGATGATTCCACCTGTTAATCGAAAACTTCCAGCATTTAGTTGGAGCTTTTACAAGATTTTTTCCCTTTGAACTAAAATTTCCATTTAATTTTTTTTAAATGTCTATGTCCTCAAATGTCGGGTCCTCAAAAGTCGGGTCATCAAATGTCGGGGATATCCTCAAATGTCTGGTCCTCAAAAGTCGTGTCCTCAAATGTCGGGATCCTCAAATGTCGGTTCCTCAAAAGTCGGGTCATCAAATGTCGGGGATATCCTCAAATGTCGGGTCCTCAAAAGTCGTGTCCTCAAATGTCGGGTTCCTCAAATGTCGGGTCCTCAAATGTAAAATCCTCAAATGTCGCAGCACGGAACCGCCGCCGTCTCCCCATTAATTGGGCAATCTTTTCATGCCAAGGATTTCCAGCTTTTTTCTCCATTGTCAGCTTTTCTGTAGTCGACATTTAACCAAACGCCCCTCCCTCATTTGTCAACGGAGACCGGCGTAGAACAATCACCCAAAAGTCATTTTATAGAGAATTTAATGCTCTTTTGGAAGAGCCAAATGATTTAGCATCAAAATATTCTTTCTGCCCTCTAGGAAATTGACTTTTTTGATCAGAACCAAAAGCTTAAATGAATTTTTACAATTCATCGATTCTTTTTTTCAGAACCGAATCCAAGCAGATTTGGGATGTTTTTGCACGTGAAATTGACCATTTTTGCGCCAAACATTCGTCACTCCAGCTTTTCAAATGGTGCTCATTTGGACAATTTTCGTCGTCGCACTTCACCGACAATTCTCACCGATCTCAATCAGTTGAATTCAATATATGTCGAAAATTTGTTGCCCGATGCGATTGGTGATGATTTGGGTGGGCCAAATGCAACTTTTTCTGCCGGCCAGGCGTTGTCCAAATGGTTGCACACGCCGAGAAAAGATGGCCAATCGAAGCGATTGTTTTACGATGATTGTGACGAACGAAATTTCAACTTATTCAACAATTTCAAGGAGGTCTTCGGCAAATGACTGAGTTTGATTGCCTTTTGCTTTATGTTTTTCGTTGTTTAGAAATTTTGCCGTGCCACCGCCCTTCTACCGCCAGCTATAAAATTCAATTTTTTGTTCATCCGCCGCCAACGCCAATTGTGCCATTTGAATTGGTGAACGAATTGACAAAGTAAAAGCTGACATTGGAGAAAGAAAGCGAAAATGAATGGGCTAGCCGATGGATAATGAAACGATGCCAAATTGGAGAGACGGCGGCGATTCAGTGGGAGGAAGAAAATTTGGACAATTTGAACAAAGTTTATTTTGTGCTTTATTATAATAATTGGATTGGGTGAGTGTAAAAGAAGATATACCCAATCCAAATTGCATTTAATTTT
>SIJG01000132.1:204655-251794 GCA_023374025.1 Heterodera schachtii
AAATGTTTTATGATTTGAAAATTTTTTTTATGGTCCGTAAACGACATAAATTTTTAAGGATTTTTTGTTTTCATTTGATGCGTGTCTACAGGCAGGGCCGAAACATGCTTTAAGATTTTTTCATTCTGACAGGGTCTGTACTGATGAGGCCCGCCCTGTCATAATGCAATTGCTTATCAGTTTATAAACAAAGATTGCTCTATTTCAACAAAAAGAAAACGAGAAATTCCTTTAAAAATACATATTTTTTGGAATTTAGTCAAGGAAAATTTTTCTGAATCAGCAAGCTATGTATGTACACAGCGGCCCAATTTTGGGCTCCAAGTACAAGTATGCTGGATTTTTCGTCTTAGTGGTCTGTGAGTTAGTCACCAAAAGGGGGGTCTCAGGTTCGAGTCCTCCTTATGTTGTGTGTTAATTTCAATTTCTCTTTTAAAGAAGAAAGGAAGAATTATTTTTCATTAATAAAAGTTTTCGTGTCAAAAAAAAATCATATTCAAAAAACATTGGTTACGTATAGCATCGATAATTTTATGAATTTTTTCAGACTTATAACTCAGGCAATAATAGACCAAATAAAACCATTTTATGTTCATTTTGAAGGGAAAATTCTGGAGAATATTCTAAGTTTTATTTGATTTGGCCTTAAATTGCGCACTTGGCTAAAAAAGAATTAAAAGTATTGAAATTTTCATAAGGGTCAAAAAAATTTTCCTAGGGTCAGATTTTCTTGAAATTTTGCTTAGGCCCATATTTCGACCCCCTCTATCGAATTCTCTTTTGTTTTTTAAAAGTTTCTTTTCTATCTCGAGATCGGCTCTTGCATTTTTACAAGGGAAAATCCCCAAAAAATTTTAAGATTTGCAAAGTTTTGGCGTTCTGATTACTAAATAAAAATCCAGCATACTTGTACTTGGAGCCCAGAATTGGGCCGCTGTGTGTACTAGGGATTGCATTCCGAGGCCCAAAAATTTTGGGAAATTGGAATTCCATTCCAAAAGTTTTTTTAAGCTTTTCTCACAATTTTTATCAAAAAAAGGAAATTTTACCCACGAACACCTCCAAATATATTTGATTTGCAATTGCGGGTGAAAAAGGATAATGAATAAAATTTTCTGGGATTTTATGCACAAATACACCTAGTTTTCCAATTTGAGCACATATCTTGGCATTTTACAGCACATATTTCAGGATTTTTAGCACTTGAAAATTCGGCCTCAAATCATTGAAAATTCAAAAAATAATTTAAAAATTATTATTTGCATTTTTTAGTGATATTTCCCGAACATTTTTGGAGATTTTCAGCTCTTGAGCAGTCCTAAATGCTGATTTTGTGCAAAAATAAAAGAAATAAAAAAAATTTTCCGCGGAAAGAATTAAAACAAAATTAACGAGCAAAAAATAATATCAAAAACAGATCAGCAGATCAACTTGTCCAATCAATAATCTCTCTCCAAAATAGTCAATCATTTTTCAATTATATTTTCACTTCCGCACAATTCGACGCCCTTTTCCTTTGCTTTGATCCGCCGCTGGTGTGGACAGAAATGGCCTAAATAAATGCTAAAATTGAATTCAATTGAACACTTGAAAAAGCAAATTGGTCAATTATTAAAAAATGTTTTTTTAATTGTCAAGAAACATGGTGGCATATTACTGATGGGGAGATCCATCCCCCTTTTTGAAAAAAAAATTTAAATTTTAAAGTTGATTTAGGGATTTTCAGGGTCGTAGAATATTAGGATTCCGACATCAGTCCTTAAATCCGAACCCGAATTCGAGCAAAGTCAAAAATTCAATTATATTGATTTTTTGTCTTGAAATTCTGTTATCAAATTGTATTTTTTTCAATTTCGTAAAAATTTTGGCCTCTGAGAGGGGGGGGGGGGGGGAGTTTCGTAAAGACAAATTTCTGCCCCCCCCCCTGTCCATGTATGGCTAAAAACATGTTTTTTATATTATTTTTTAATTGTTTACGCATTATTATTATTATTACTGTTCATCATGCTCACCCAATCCATTTTTTGTTGCCATTCAAAAGCCATGCACACAACGTTTAAATTGTCCAAATTTTCGTCCTCCCATTGAACCGTCGTCCCAATTTGGCATCGCTTCATCACCCATGGACGACCAGTCGAAAATGCTCGGCTTTTCTCCACGGTCAGTTTTTCATTGGTCCGTTCATTCACCAATTCAAATTGCTCAATTGGCATCGATTTGCTGTGTACTTCAAAGTCAATGATGAAATTGACAGAAGTGGTGGCACAAATAAATGCCTAAACAATGGGAAGCGCAAATTAAAATTTAAAAAAAAGAAGGAGTGCCACTCTAAAACTAAGAGTTCGTTCGGGTCAGGGTCACTTCGGCGCCGGCAGTTTCGGCGTCGCCAAATTTGATGTCAGTTAAATTTTAATAAATCTGGCATCAAATGAAAGTGCTCTATGTGTCCACCACATTTACATATGTCAAAATAGACAGGAAGCATTCAAAAATAAATTATGGAACGCGGCGCCAAAAAAGCCCAAAAAAATAAGTCAATTTTTGCGGGCCAGGCCGTTTTCGTACGAGCACATTTTTGAATTCTTCTGGCCATAACTTTCTCTGAACCTTAAAGAAATTTTTCGAAATTTTACATGCTAATAGAGGACACTTAGGGCTATCGAATACCAAGATTATTGGATTTGGTTGAAAAAGAAAAAAGTTAAGCCAAAAACTTGTGCTCGTACGAAAACGGCCCGTACGAAAACGACCCCGACCCCAATTTTTGGCGTTTTTTGGCCACAATTTTTTGTGAATCCGATTAATTTGGGAAGGTTTTTTCAATCATTTTCATTTTTAAGGAATATTGCCTATAATACCGTGATTTTTTTTCGTCAAAGCATACAAGTTTTTTTTTGAAATTTTAATTTATTCAAAAAAAATCTAAAAATTTTTCGGATGGAGGAGTTCAAATAGGTACATGCCTTTCATTTTTTCATATACTTAAAGCTATTTAAAAATGGGAGCATCTCGTTTTCCCCTGTCCAGAAAACTTTTTTCTCTCTTACTATGAGAGCGATGGAAGTGAATTAATGCCGTAAAAAGAAAATTATTTGGGAGCGACCTCTCTGAACTTGTTGACCCATTCAATGGTGCCTGATTTGTGCGCATGGCATCGCAATCGCTTCGGCTGTCCATCTTTTCTCGGTGTGAGCAACCATTTGGCCAATGCTTGGCCACCGCTTGCATTTGGCCCATCATCAGCGACCAAATCGGGGTAACAATGGCAGGAACTGATCGAATTCAATTGGTTGAGATCGGTGAGAATTGTGGACGAAGTGTGGCGACGCAAATTGTCCAAATTAGGGCCAGTGATGTACAGCCAGCGAATGTTTTGCGCAAAAATTGGCCAAATTTCTCGGACGAACAAATCCCAGTCCGGCTTTATCTTGGTGTTATTTGGTCGCGCCATATACAAAAAAAATTTGGTGCCGCTTCTGTCCCACATTTGCTGATTGGCACGGAGAAATGCGAGAACAGAGTCGTCCATATGACTGAACGGACTTAGTTTTAAGGGCTGGGACAAGCAGATTTAAAAATGGTTAATCAAACGTAAAAATATTTTATTCCCTTTCCATTTTAAGTCCTAATGGTAGAGGCAATTTCAGTACCGCCTCGAAGACAAAAACTTATTTTTCGGAAGTTTCTTCGATCAATTTCAAATTTTGCATTAAAAAGTGTAAAATGTTATGAAAAAAAATAATAATAAAAACGGTTAAAGTCATAAAAATCCCAAAAGTAAAAAAAAAGTCAACCAAAAATGCGTTTTCGAAGCTTCAAATACGAATTACCGAATCCAAAGGTTTGTAAAGCGAATTTTGTTGGGCAGCGGACGTTCGGGCAATGCAAACGTAAAAGGTTGTAGAGATTTGCCAATCTTGGTAAATCCAAACAATTCTGGCGCCGCTGTGACACTGTTCTTGCGAAGCCCCATCCATTTCCAAAGTGTCAATTCGCGTTGGCCACCAAAATATGCGTCAACCAAAACATCGAAACGGGGCGAAATCAGTGCCAATTTGAGGCCGAGTTGAGGGCGGTCAAAAAAGGGCAGAATGTCCAGCCAAACATCGGCACAAATCCAACTGAAATGCGGGGGAAAAGCATTATTTGGAGAGGCTTTAAGACAGAGGTGCCAGATGGAAATTTACAAAATCATAGCTTTTTGCTAATAAATTCACCAAGCATTTTGAAAAATTTCTTCAAATGCAAAAAAGAGTCAAAAAATTTTTTTTGCAGCGCTTTTTCTGAAAAAAATTTTTTGGGTAGAGGGCGCTGGCGGTTGCGATAGGCAAATTTTTAAAAATTTGAGTGCAATTTGTTGATACTTTTCACTAAAATTGACCAATTTTCTCTTTTTGAGCCAATTTTATTAAGAAAAACTAGGCGCCGTGGGGTGAGAAAAATCAGACCATTTTTAAACAGACTTTCACTGAGAATTGGCCATTTTTGAGTATTTTTTCAAAAATCAGTAAACTTTCTCAAAAAAAGCGGCAAGCATCAACAAATGATCATCTCAATAAAAAAAATCAGCTTTGACCCCTTGAAAAGCAGTAAAAATAAAGCCCTACTTTAAAATGAAATTCATAAATTTTTTAGCCTAAAAAATTTTTCTCACATTTTCCTCAAAATTTGTTTCATTTTCTTTGCCACTCGAAGACTTCGTCGTTTTCCGTGTGATGTCATAAGTGAACCCATCAATTGCTGCTGCTGTTGTTCATGTCCACCAAGTTCAGTGGAAGAAATGAGGCGGCGGTTGTCGGAAGAAAACTTTTTCATTTTTGTGACGGGCGGTGCCATTAAAAAATAATAATAATTTTGACTAAATGGAAATGATTACTAATTCAATTTTCAACAAAATTCCAACCAACATTTTTTGACTACAAAATTTGTAAATGTCGTAAAAACAGAGATTAGCTAATTATGGTAATCCTTCAGATTGCGGTCCTGACGAAAAATTAATTAAAAATTTTATTTGATTTTTTTCTTGGATGAAAATGTGCTGATGACGAATCTGAGCTAGATTTTGCAAAATCATTGATTATATCTATGATTTTTTTTTGTATAAATTTTCTTTTCAAGAATTTTGGGGATAAAAAAATGAAGGATCATGAATCTGAATTAAGGTTACGAGAATCAATGTTTTTGTCTATGATTTTCATCAAGTATCATAAAAAAATAAACTGCAGCCAAACGGGCTCGAACCCCAGACCCCCGTCTCAAAGGCCCTTAATTAAATTTCAAAAAATCGTAAAGAATTAAAAACTTGACTTCTCCGGTCAATCAATAGTTCATTCGAAAGCTCTCTTCGAGCTCTACAACATCGGTCTATGCGATTTAAGCCAGACTAATTTTCTCATTTTTATTTTTGAAAAATCAAGTACTTGACGAAAATCATAGATAAAATCAATGATTTTGCAAAATCTGAGCTCAGATTCGTCATCAGCACATTTTTCACCCTAGAAAAAAATCAAATAAAATTTTTAAATTAATTTTTCGTCGGGACCGCAATTCTGAAGGATTACCCTAATTATAAATTATATGGATATAAAATTGCGAAATATGGAATAGGGACCAAAAATCGCTAAATATGGAAAAAATGACGGCACCCTCACGCGATGTCATCCAAATGCGAAGTTTTAGCTTCTAATTGAAGCTAATCTGCCAAAAATGGTTTGAAAGTGTTTGAAATTTCATCTCGCAACTCTCAACAAAAAATATAGGGAGAATGAGAGAGAGAGAGTGAGGAGGAGAAGGAAAAAAAGGCATTTTTATACTAAAATATTAGCGTAGCGCTCCGAGCCTTTGGGGTGGGAAAAGTCGGAGTCGGCATTTGTCGGGGGGATAAAAGGAAACGGTTTTCGTTCGTTTGACGCGAATGGCATTCTCTATGCATTTTGTGCATCAAAAAAACTTTTTAATGCCTTTATTTACCCTAAATAATTCAAAAAAAAAAATTTATGTGTCAAATTTTTGCTCTAATGCACTTTATGAGTTCAATCAATTGACAAAAAAGATTTGATTAAATTAAGTAATTGTTGATTATTTTCGTTTGTAACTTTCTTTACATATTCGAATTATCTTGTTTTCTCGTATTATTATTTCGCCATTTTTGACGTCTTTTTCGGGATTTCCGGAAAAATCGTTAACAAAAATGCAATAAAAATGAAAAATACACCCCTAAGAATCGACCTGAAAAAAATTCATAAAATACACCCATATGAATTGAAAAAACTTTTCACAAAAATTCGTCCCCAAAAATTAATATTTTTTCTTCATAAAAATTTTATTTGCCTATTTTAGTGCTTATTTTATGGGTTTTGTGCCTATTTAGTGCCTATTTTGCCATTTTTGGCGCCTTTTTCGGGATTTTCGGAAAAATCTTTAACGAAAAGGCAAATAAAAATGAAAAATATACCCCTAAGAATTGATCCGAAAAAATTTCAGAAAATACACCCCTAAGATTGAAAAAAAGTTCACAAATATTGATCCCCAAAATTTAATTTTTTTTTTCTTAGTAAACTTTTTGGTTTAAAAATTGTCCTTCGAAAAAACTTTAAAACAATTGAAATATAAGCAAAATTAAGTGTTTTAATTAGGTTTTTTATGTGATTTGCATCCTAAAAAGCGTTAATAAAAAATTTTATTTGCCTATTTTAGTGCTTATTTTAGGGTTTTTGTGCCTATTTGGTGCCTATTTTGCTATTTTTTTCTGCCCTTTTAGGTGCCCCTATTTCGCGATTTTTTCTGCCTTTTAGGTGCCTATTTCGCGTACGGGTTCAAGTTCTTTCCGTGTGATTAATTTTCTGTGTATACACATATTTTTTTTTCCACATGTCACACAATTTGGGGACGACGGCACAAAACAAGGAATGATCCGGTGTGCAGTGTCCGCGCAACGATTGACCATGTGATCATTTGTTTGTTATTTGTTATTATTTTAGTCCGAATTATCGTTTTATACCAAAATTTTAATCACCTAAATTTACATATATTTTTTCCAACAGTTCAACGCGGTGTCCGAGCGTGTGATGACCCGCAGCAGTTGTTGCCTGAGTGGTGGACGGACTAACGGGCGCGCATTGTGGAAAAATGGTTAGGCAAATAAAACAATTTAATAGAGAGAGCCATAAAACATTTTCAAGACCCAAAGCTGCGCTAAAAATGGGCTAATTAAAGTAAATTTTGAGAAGATTTATAGATGGAATTTGATGGACGGGGGGAGGTTAACTTTTTTTCAGGGCAAATTATCCCATTAAGCAATTAAGTGGTTCAAATTTTCAAAATGTTGCTCAATTTGCGTCACCATACGTGTTTTTGCAAAAAAAATGAGCTGAATTTTAAGCATTATAAATTAAATGCTTTTGATGTTTTTTGGCACAATACCTCCAACACATCCTGCCAACGGGCATCCAACATTTCCTCGGCCGTTCTTATGGCCCATTTCTCCAACCTTCTGACCTCCCTTTTCTGGTATTCCTTCTTCTCCTCCTCACTTTCCATCTCCGCCCATCTCGCCGACGTCCTCACATACTTAAATTATATAAATTTTTTGTTTTCATTTAAATGTTTCATTTAATATTGACTTTTTTTTTCTGTCGGCTCGGGACCGAATTACCCAAAAGCCCTGACGCCGGTCCGGGCGGAGGGTTCAAAAATATATCCCCTCTCTCCGGTTTTTTTCAAAAAAAAATTAATAAAAAAATGAAAAAACTTGGAGTGGATTTGAACTTTGGCAGGCTGACACCCACTTTAATCCCACTGGGCCATTTCTCATCCCGACCATTTTTGCTTTAATTTCCTAAATTTACATATATATTTTTTCCGACAGTTCAACGCGGTGTCCGAGGTGTGATGACCAGCAGCAGTTGTTGACCGAGTGGTGGACGGACTAACGGGCGCGCATTGTAAAAAAATGGGTAGGCAAATAAAACAATTTAATAGAGCGAGGCTATAAGAAATTTATAACACCCAAACGCGCGCTAAAAATTGGTTGATCAAAAGCAAATTTTGAGCTAATTTTAGAGGGATATTAACTTTTTTTCAATGCAAATTCTCCCATTACCTAACCAATTATTGATTAAAAATTTCTCATCAAAAATCCGATAGAATTTTTTTTCAACAAAATTACAAACCCGATTAATACTATTCGAAAGTGGTGACAACAACAACAACAATTTTTTTTAAACAACAAAAAACAAAACAAGATCAAAATGTTTTCTTCTTAAAAACATAGTCAATTTGTTGTCCATTTTCCGCCTCTTCTTCCTCTTCCTCTTCATCCTCATCTTCTTCTACCTCCTCTCCCTCTCCTTCCGCACTGCCCGCCGCGCCGCCACCGCCATTTCCTCCTCCTTCCCCGTTTCCCCCCGCCGCGCCGCCACCATCCGCCTCTTCCCCATCTTCCTCCTCTTCCTCTTCTTCCCCCTCATCGTCTTCATCCCCTGGCTGCTCATCAGCCTTTTCATACTGGTAGTTGACGTCCTCTGGGTGGTTTATTTCCCAGAGTGATTTGTTAAGCACCCTTAACCAAAAATAGATATAACAATATCGCAAACAAAATTTTTTCAAAATTTTTGGAAATTCGGCATTTTAGAAATAAAACTTTTCTCATTCGAAAAGAAAATTTTTTTTCGATTAGGCTATTACAGCTATGATGTTTCGCCTGTGGCATTTTGTCCTGCTTCCGGGACAACCCCTCTCCTGTCCGTGTGACGGACAGCCTTTTTTTCGGCCTCATTTTTCCCACATTCCAAATTTACATAGAATTTAGCGGGATTTAAACAAAAATGAACAAACCGTCTGAGGTCTTTCAGCCGGATGGTGTTCTTCTCCACCAGTAGCTCACAGAGCTGAGTTTTAAGCATTATAAATTAAATGCTTTTGGTGTTTTTTGGCACAAACCTCCAACACATCCTGCCAACGGGCATCCAACATTTCTTCGGCCGTGCTTATGGCCCATCTCTCCAACCTTCTGACCTCCCTTTTCTGGTATTCCTTCTTCTCCTCCTCACTTTCCATCTCCGCCCATCTCGCCGACGTCCTCACATACTTAAATTTTAAAAATTTCATTCAATTGTTAAGATATTTTCTGGTATTTGTTCTTTTGTTTCTATATAAAACGTCCATTTTAAAATGTTTTCGGTTATTTCGATATTCTGAATAGCATAGAATACATAAATAGCTTTAGAATCTGACCCTAAATGTACAGGAAAGCAAAATTTTAGAAAGCAAAAATTCAAAAAAAATCAAGTAAAGATGAAAAATCATTGACAAAATCAATGATTTTGCAAAATCGGAGCTCAAATTCGTGATTAGCGAATTTTTTACCCTAGCAAAAGTGATTTTGTAAGAAATTTATTATTTTTTTTTCTGTCGGGACACCAATTCCTAAGGATTACCGAGTGGCCCACGGCTTTCTCTTTCGCCACCTTCCCGGCTGCCGCCAACACCATGAGGCGCTTCAACTGCACCTCGCGTAGGAATTGGGGCCGTCAGAAGAATCCTTTGACAATTGTGAACAGCTGTTGTTGTTGGATTCGATGCGCTAAAAAAATTGAAAAAATTCTTACATGTACGAAATTTTGCCAATGGTTTGGGAACCAATCGGCACAAAATTTAGCAAATTCATTTTTTGTAAGAAAATTAAAAATCACGAAAATAGATGCCATTTATGAAAACTTTTCAAATGGATGAATTAAAAGAGACATTTTAGGCATAATCAAAAAATTTTCCTAAGAGATATTTAAATCGGGAAATATTTGGCGAAAATGGCAAAAAATCTGAAAGCATATACAAAAAATGGCAAAATAATATGTAAAAAAGCCAAAATATGCAAAAAATGCCCCGATTTTTTTGGGGATGAGTTTTGGAAAAATTTTCCATTTTTTAGGGGTGTATATTTTTAAGTCAAATTTTTTAAGTTTCATCGATTCGTTAATTCATCCAAAAGACATTTTTGTGTAAAAAAAGACAATGTCGGAAAAAAAAGTTTTTTGCTTTTTTGTTGTCACTTTCTTAGTTTTTCGATTAAAAAATTGTGTTCTCTCATCCCCTTACGCACAATTTGACCCCGAAAAATTTTTTAAACAAATTTTCATTTGTTAATTTTATGAGAAAAACTATTTATCAAAAAAATTTTCAATCGCTCAAAAATTTAAAAATCGGAGGGGGTATGATTTTCAAACTACGACCCCCCAGACCGGCGTATTGGCTTTGGGGTAACCCAACTCTCGGTCGACCCACCTCCTCAACATAGGCCTGGTTGATTTTGCTCTCCGCCAGTTTGTAGAAGCAGGGGTGTTATCGCCAAAACCTAAAAACCCGGCAAACCAGTTGAAATACCCGGCAAAAACCCGGCAAAAATTTTCAAAAACCCGGCAAAAACCCGGCAATTTTTTTAGGTCACTTGTTCACTGTAAAAAACGTCAAAAACATTTAAACAATATATTTATCACCACTTTTCACCTGTTTGAGCAAGTTTGGCAATGAAAAAATAATTGTGAACATTTAGGCACGAAATTTTTGAATTGAATTTGATTGAAATAAGATGCCAATTCTATTCCTCTCGTCCGTTTTGATGTTCTTGAGAACAAAAAAGACAGATTCAAAAGAAGCATTGGAAGGGAAAATTGATAGAATTGCAGAGACTAGTGATTTGAGCAGGACAAAATTAGGATTTTTGAAAATAGCCGCCCATTTTTCATCCACGTTTTTCCTATTGAACCGGTCGCCCTCGAGCTCCTAAGTAACATTGGAAATGAAATCAGAAATAGATTTTTGCGACATTCTGCTAAGCTAGAGACTAGAGATCGAATAAAATAAACCTGAATAATGAACGTTAGATATAGAGTTATAAAATAAAACATAAAATACATTTATTTTCCTCTCGTTTTGGCGTACTATTTTTATGTCTCTAACACATGAAAAATAGAAATTCGCAAATTCCAATAATTTTAGTTGTAAAGGTACAAAATCACTTTAGCCTTTTAGAATCAATAGAAAAACGAATAGTTTTAGCATTTTGGTCGGAATTTGCAGTTTAGGACTTGAGTTATAATGTAATGAAAAATTTAAACTCCCACAACTTTTTTCTGAGATGTCAAATTGCTTAACATTTGCTTAGAAAAAGATTCTCCTTTTCAAAAACTTTTTTTAGATACCAAACTTGTTCAGTTTCGTTGGGTATGAAGCGAGTTATGGCTGATCAAAATAAAAAAAAATACAAAAAAGTCATTTTCCAGTGTAAATTTTGAATTAGCGCGCAAAAATTTACGCCAATTACGCTATTTGGCGTTATGATCAATTTTGTCTGACACTGGCGCGTCGCCTCCCCTCGATTCGTCTACTCAACGATTCGTCTATTCAACGATTCGTCTACTCGACGATTCGTCTACTCAGCCAAAATGTGACGATTCGTCTACTCAGCCAAAAAGCCACGATTCGTCTACTCGACGATTCGTCTATTCAACGATTCGTCTACCCAGCCAAAATGTGACGATTCGTCTACTCAGCCAAAAAGCAACGATTCGTCTACATTATTCGTCTACTCCGCCAAAAAATTTCTAAAACCCGGATTCGAACTCGAGAAACTTTTAAAGCCATTTTTATGGAGTTTTCACAAATTGCCTAGTACAATACAACGTAAAGAAGGCCTGAAATCGAAAATTTATTATAATAAACATCAAAAATAATAGTTCGAATCAAATGAAAATGTTGAAAATCACGGGAATTGAGGTGAAAAAATCCAATCACTTGTGCGGAATACGACAAGGGTTTTTGCCAATGGTATAAAGCGATCAATCATCCAATTATTCTCGGTCCTCATGTTCATGTTGAGCCCCTCGTGCACGCAGGCCACCCACATATCCTTGCATCTGCAGACTCAGCAGTGAAAGGATGTTCATAACGTCTTCGTCTGTGTTGTACTCCGCCTCGTCCAATGCATCTCCGATCAATTGCTCCTTCAAAATGTATTTGATGCGGCGTTTGTGCGGGAACGCCGAATTGGATGAAATTGTTACCATAAACATGGTCCAAATTCACTAAAATAAAGAAAATAAGAACGAATTCAAAAAACAAAAATACTCACCACTACCAAATGAATTCCGGCGACTGTATTCGGCATCCTCAGTGGCATTGGTGCTGATTGAACTGCGTCGGCTTTGATTTCGCGCCATTTTCTGAAAACTGCCTGGCTCATGTGGAATAGACATCCCGTCAATTGGGCCGCTGGAAACGTTTCTCGCATGGCCCGAATCGTTGCGGTTTCAAAGTCACTGATGACTTAAATTTTGAGATGAAATAAAGTTAGGAGAAATGATCACTTACTATGTGCTGGGGTGTTGGGTGCAATCATCGCTTTGACCGCATTGAGCGCCTCTTCGTAGTATTTTCGTTGCTTTCCAGGCAACAGAGCATGCACACATAATGCGAGCCGCCGGTTTCGGGTAGGACAACACTCAAAGGGTTGACACGGTCCATGTTGCCGTAAATCTTCCTTTTCTGCCTAAAAATTTCGAAATAAGAGTGAAAGAGGAATACACGTATCAAAAGAGAAGAACCTTCTCATTACTGCCACCAGTGCGAGGTCAGTGCCCATGGAAACAAAGGTTTCGTCCTTGGTGTTTGCACGGATTTAAAAAAACAACCGCAGACCTTGGTACCAAATGCAAAATGCCCCCCTCTCCGTTTTTTCCGCACTGAAACTCGACGGGAGGTCGGTTTTCCGCGTCACATTCATCCGACGCCGGCTCTTCGTCGTCGTTTCCCTCACTTTGCGTGATAAAAACGCTGCTGTCGTCGAATTCTGACGACTTTCTTGTGCGTTTGGATGCCTTTCGTCGCTGTTGTTGTTCAAGTAGTGTTCGAATTGATTTCATTTGCTTAAAATGAGAAAATTGATTTAAAATAGACTTAATTAATAAATTATGAGAAAAAAAGTTGAAAGTAGCAAAAGTTTAGGAGGAAAATAGTATAAAAATATATTTGTACTTTTAAGCTGGTTTTGGGTCTAAATGTTGGTATGTCATAAAGTCATAACAAGTCCAGGGTCTATGAAAAAGGAAGATTTTCATATTCAGATGATTTTTGTTCACAAATAATTTATATTTGGTATAGTAGACGAATCGTTACTTTTTGGCTGAGTAGACGAATCGTTTAGTAGACGAATCGTAGCTTTTTTGCTGAGTAGACGAATCGTCATTTTTTGGTTGAGTAGACGAATTGTCGAGTAGACGAATCGTTGAATAGACGAATCGTGGCTTTTTGGCTGAGTAGACGAATCGTTACTTTTTGGCTGAGTAGACGAATCGTTTAGTAGACGAATCGTAGCTTTTTTGCTGAGTAGACGAATCGTCATTTTTTGGTTGAGTAGACGAATTGTCGAGTAGACGAATCGTTGAATAGACGAATCGTGGCTTTTTGGCTGAGTAGACGAATCGTTACTTTTTGGCTGAGTAGACGAATCGTCGAGTAGACGAATCATTGGCGCGCCCTGGCGCGTACCCATAGTGTAGTTGGCTCTTAATTTTGGTGAAATGTTTAATAAAATTCAAATAAATGAGTATAGAACAGGAAACCCGGCAAAAAAAACCAAAACCCGGCAAAAACCCGGCAATTTCAAAAACCCGGCAGAAACCCGGCACGGACCCCAAAAACCCGGCAAATGCCGGGTTTATCAGGTAAAATAACACCCCTGTGTAGAAGCTGCACAGCGTGTCGTACGCCGCCCGTGCCATCCGATTTTGTGCCAATTCGTCCGCGCTGAAAATTAAAAAAATATATTTTTTTTTTCAAATTGTTATCAGACAAAAAAAAGCATGTACGCACCTTCGTATTCTGGCCAACAGTTCCGCTTTGGCCACCAATTGGTCATTGCGTGCCGGACACGGCAAATGCCTTTGGACGGGCTCGTAAAGACGAAACTGCAAAAAAAAAAATTGAGATTATAAAAACGAAAAAAAAACTGGCTTAAACTCATCAAAAAAATAAAATAAAAGCCTATAAAATGGTAAATTTAATTGCTTAAATTTTAATACTTTTATTCATTCTATTTGTCTCAAACACGCCAATAAAACTATGTCCAAAATTGTTTCCTAATTTGAAATGTCAAGCCCCAAATTTTTGTGCCGTTTAGTAATTGGAAATGGCCCTTAGAATGGCCGCGGATATCCCCGATTTTAGCAGGGATCCGGACACAAAAATCATATAACAAAATTGCTAATTGTAAGCCATCAATTATCGGCATTTGTTTTTTTGTTTGTTTCTGTCCTACTTCCTGTGCCGTGCCGTCTGGGGTGCGCCACAGTTCCGTATCACACTCCACGGTGGTGTCCAGTTTTGAGCGAGTTTTCTCCAAAATCACACACAAATTGTTGTGGCGATGGTCCCCAGCAGCAGCGACGACGGCACCGGCGCCAGCCAATGGAAGAACAGCAGCAGAAGTTGAAGCAGTAGCAGGACGACGAAATGTGCACTGATAAAAATGAAAAATAAAAAAAAAATAAAAAAATCTAATAGATGAAGATTTTTGGCACCAAAAATAATTAAGGAGAACCCCATTTTTGATTGCCAATTTTAACGTGATTCGAAGGCTGTTTTAGGTGATTGCACTTCGCCCCCCCTCCCGCCCAGAAGATTTCTTTAAAAAATTTCATGAAAAAAATTTGGAATTTTTTTTTGAAAAAGTCCCTTCTGGGGGCAGCGCATGTTCGGCACCGCTGGACCCCAAATTACAAAAAAAAATTTGCTTAAAAATCCACACACAAATTGGCACCATCCCCCTCCCATTCTTCCGCCGTGCCATGTCGAACGGCAATCACTCAATGACCACGACGAAGACTTAATCGGAGGGGGGGGGGGGGTATGATTTTCAAACTACGACCCCCCAGACCGACGTCTGGGCTTTTGGGTAACCCGGCTCTCGGTCGACCCACCTCCTCAACATAGGCCTGGTTGATTTTGCTCTCCGCCAGCTTGTAGAAGCTGCACAGCGTGTCGTACGCCGCCCGTGCCATCCGATTTTGTGCCAATTCGTCCGCGCTGAAAAAAATAAATAAATAAAATTCCATTTCAAATTTTCACCAGACAAAAAAAAACACTATGCACCTTCGTATTCTTTCCAACAGTTCCGCTTTGGCCATCAATTGGTCATTGCGTGCCTGACATGGCAAATGCCTTTGGACGGGCTCGTAAAGACGAAACTGCAAGAAAATTGGGACCATTAAAAATTATTTTTTCTTTTAAAAAAATTCAATGGAATTTTTAAGGCCACACCCATCACTCTCTTTAAAAAAAACTTGAAAACGAAGAAAAATCTGAAGCTTAATCAAATTAATTCACAAAAAAATTGAGTCCCAAAAAAATGAAAAAAAAAACTGAAAAATTCATGGGAAAAAACCCAAAATCTTTAATGAATGGTAGAGTAAACGAACTGTTCACAATTAACCAAAATCAAATTAAAAGCAATTTCGTTTTTGTCTAATTATAACATAAATTCAAATATTTATAAAAAATTAAAAAAGAATTTGGAAAAAACAAAAATTAAAAAAAAAATATTTGAGCGCGTTTTCTCCAAAATCACACACAAATTGTTCTGGCGATGGTCCCCAGCAGCAGCGACGGCACCGTCACCAGCCAATGGAAGAACAGCAGCAGCCGAAGTCCACCGGCGTAAAGCACTGCCAATGCATTGTCTCCGTTCAATCCGCTTAAATCATCCGTGTAAATGAAGCTCAACATCACTTTGAACGCTGCTGCTTCAACGTCTGGTATCTCCACATCAGTAGAGCAATTAGCAGAGTCTAATTGAAAATACAGGGTAATTAGCAGAGGACAATTGAAAATTGTAATTAGCAGAGGACAATTGAAAATTAATTAAGGTAATTAATTTAATAATTCTATTATAAATATGCATGATATCTTTTACCATTTCAGCATTTGCATTTTGTGAGTCAAAACGAAACATTGTTGCAAATACATCGGAAGCGTTCATCAATATTAATTAATGGGCTGGCACACGCTTAAAAGAATTTTCAAATTGTTCAAGAATTTTTCTGAAAAAATTGTCTCTATTTTAAGCTAACAAAAATTTGCCTTTTGTGACAAATTAATTGAGTGCTAATTGCAGCAAAAATGAACAGGCGGTAAGCCATTAAATCTTTTTTCTAATAGTGAAGCTGGCTCCCCCCACCCCCCCCCCCCCCCACTTTTTATATTTTTGACTAAATTTAGCTTATTTCGATTGATTTAGGAACAAAAGTAAGAATTTTTGAGTTTTCGATCTTTTGTTCGAGAAGAATCAGGTGTTTAGAGAATTTTTTAATATTTTGGCGTTCTGCCCAAAAATTTAAAAAATGCAAATAAAAACGAAAAATACACCTTTGAGAATCGACCGAGAAAATTTCAGAAAAATACACCCCTAATAATCATCCCAAACAATTCTGAAAATAAACCTAATAAAAATGAACAATTTTCTCAAAAAATTTTCCAAAATTTTATCCATTTAAATATTTTCATGACGAACTATTTATATTTATCTTTTTATTGAATTTTTAAGAGTAAGTTTTCCAAAAAATTTAAAAATAGTGAAAATAGCGACAAAACGCCTAAATAGTGATTTACAATTGAGCAAAAAAAAAATAGTTGAATCACTAAAAGTTGCGACCCTACTGATTTGGCTGAATTTTGTTTTTTGGATAAAATTTTACGATTTTACATCCCTAAATTTGAAATTTTTGGCACCTATTTTCCAATTTTTAGCATTTATTTTGTGGTTTTTAGAACAAAAACACTATCTTGGCTGTTTTTACCAACTAAAAATTGGTGTCATTAAATGCATAATGAATGTTTAAATTTCAACTGAACAAATGCACATTGTAAGTGTTCGGGATTTTCGGGAAATTTTTTTAATCGAAAATCAAAAATTTGTCCCCTCATCCCCTCGCAGAAAGACAAATACGTGGTGCTGAAACAGATTGGCCAGGGCGGATTTGGACGGGTGTACATTTGCGAGAACAAATACGTGCGAGGCAAACGCTACGCACTCAAAATGATACCGTAAGTTTTTTTGATTTTTGGCAAAAATGGACAGACGAGGGATAGAGGCACGAATTTGTTGGAAAAATTAAAAATTTTCTAAGTTCCTCAAATGGTACACCGCCGTTCCAATAAATTTAAATCAACATTTAATAAATTGAGCGAATCTAAATTTATTTATCCCGTTCGAACGGCATAGCTCTCCTCTGAAATCCATGAAAGGAAAAAATATGAATTCGTAATTGGGAGAAATTTTGGTTCTATTGCACTTTATGAGTCCAATGGCCTTTTATGAGTCCAATGAATTACAAATTTGCCTTGAGATTCTTGAACCATAATTTTTTCATAATCGAACTAATCGTACTTCTTAGTATCATTTAAAAGCACAAAGTATAAAGAAGCTAAAATATACAAAAACTCACAATCAGCGTTTAGACAATTGCCGAAAAAGCTATAATTTATTATGCAATTATGTTTATTATATCGTTTTTTGTAAATTCCTTGAAATGTTAGAAAGAAATTTCGGCGCTATATGGAAAGTGGTCTTTTTTGAAAATTTTTTCACTTTTTTTGGTCAAAATTTTATTTTTTACACATAATGATGAATATTAAGTATTAATAGCACAATTATGGTGAATAAAAAGTATATTCACGATTTTTATCCAAAAAGATTTTTACAAAACAAAAGGGTCCCCCCTATGGTTTTTTGATAAAATTAAAATCTATCACTTTATAACTAGCGCCAAATTTGCTTAACAGGCCCAAATAATTGTCATATTCGTGATCAACGACCTTTAAAACCCCCGGGTACTTGGTTCAGGACTTTTTAAACAAAAAAATTTTGACCAAAAAAAAGTGAAAAAATTTTCAAAAAGGACCACTTTCCATATAGCGCCGAAATTTCTGTTTTCTCGTACTATTTTACCTTCTTCAGACTTTTTTGCGTTCAAATGATACCCATACAGAATTATTGTATAAAAACCATAGTATGGTTAGTTGATTGGACTCATAAAAATGTTTTGACTCTTAAAGGAACCGGACCGATGAAAAGCCTACTCTGCTGTTGCTTGTGGTACGGATTGGGTATTAGCGATTTAAACATGCACATAACGCCAAAATCTCGTGCACAAATAAAATTTGTTAAATTAGCTTACAAAGGAGAGGTACCCAAGTGACCGTGGGACTTCCGAATGAAACTTTCAGGGTAGGTAGATTACCCCCCTTTTGTATTATAAAAATTTTTTTATTTTTGCTAAATGAAGCTTCTGGCTGAGATATGAAGCTTTTCCTTTTTGCCTGATCAATATCACTTACAAAGAATGAGAAGCCAATGTGAGCGTCGATGGCCCAGTTGGTGTGCCTTCCGTCCTTTTTTTTCTTCTTCTAAAGTTCAATTCCCCCACCCTGCAAATAATTGTTTTGGTTCTTTTCCCTATCCAAAACATTTTTAATATCTTATTAACATAATAATTTTGGCCATAATATTTTTTTCAATTTTTATTTTATATGATAGAATAAAATTTTGAAAAATTGAAAAATACTTCCAAAAACCCAAAATATGAAAGTTAGAATTAAGATTCAATAAAAATGAAAAAAATTTTCAAGACAAATTTATTAATGTTGAAAAGTTTAAAAAAATTTTGGATAGGAAAAAATAAATTTAGATGTGCTAAAAATTTTTTGTGATTTTTAAGCTAATTTTAAAGAAAATAAAGGATTTTTAGCATACGGCGGTGCCGATAGGCGCCGCCGGGATGAATTAAATTTTTAAAAATTTTTGAAAATATTTTAAGAAAGGACAAGAAATTTGTTTTTTTGGAAGTATTTTTCAATTTTTCAAAATTTTATTCTATCATATAAAATAAAAATTGAAAAAAATATTATGGCCAAAATTATTATGTTAATAAGATATTAAAAATGTTTTGGATAGGGAAAAGAACCAAAACAATTATTTGCAGGGTGGGGGAATTGAACTTTAGAAGAAGAAAAAAAAGGACGGAAGGCACACCAACTGGGCCATCGACGCTCACATTGGCTTCTCATTCTTTGTAAGTGATATTGATCAGGCAAAAAGGAAAAGCTTCATATCTCAGCCAGAAGCTTCATTTAGCAAAAATAAAAAAATTTTTATAATACAAAAGGGGGGTAATCTACCTACCCTGAAAGTTTCATTCGGAAGTCCCACGGTCACTTGGGTACCTCTCCTTTGTTAGGTCTTTCGCTCCCTCCCGGCGAATGTCGAAACCAACTTATTTTTGCTCTCAAAACCCGGCCCAAGCCGTAACCGATCCAACCCTAAAAGATTTCTCTGTAAATTTCATCCATTTACCATCCCCTTAACTTCATGCAAGATGAATGTTTAAATTTCAACCGCCCCAAAATTTCCCAAATTTTTTTAGCTTTTCCATTTCCAATTCTATGGCTTCCACATCAACAGCCGCTGTTGAACATAATATTCTTGGCAAATACATTGTAAGCATAAGGGATTTTCGGGAAATTTTTTTAATCGAAAATCAAAAATTTGTCCCCCCCTCATCCCCTCGCAGAAAGACAAATACGTGGTGCTGAAACAGATTGGCCAGGGCGGCTTTGGACGGGTGTACTTTTGCGAGAACAAATACGTGCGCGGACAACGCTACGCGCTTAAAATGATTCCGGTAAGTTTATTTATTTTGGCAAAAATGCCATGGACAATGGAATATATATGAGGCCTCGATTTGTTGAAAAAAAAATTTTGAAAAAATTGGTTGAGCCCAATGGCATTTTATGAGTCCAAACAACAATCAATTTGCCCTGATTCATTGAACCAAAAATTTTTTCATAAAAACTTCGTACATTTTTTGGTAGCCAAAAAATAACCACAAATCTCAGAGGCGTTAAGAATATTGCTTGGATTCATAAAGTGCTTAAAAACGAACTTTAAGTACAAATATTTGCTTTGATTTTTCCGTGGGTTTTTGGGGTCGCTGATCATGAATATAGCATCAATTTCGACAAATTTCGAACCCGGACCAGAATTCGAACAAAAAGTCGAAAATTAAAATTTTTTGAATTTCGCATTTTTGGTTCAAAACCGGCTTAAGAACAAGGAAACCAACTAAAAATCATCAATGCTTCAATTAAAAAAAGTTCAAACCATTTTTGAAATTCGAATAATTTAAATTTTCGACTTTTTGTTCGAATTCTGGTCCGGGTTCGAAATTGGTCGAAATTGATGCTATATTCGTGATCAGCGACCCCAAAAACCCCCAGAAATATGTTTTTAGTCGAGACT
Source organism: Heterodera schachtii (assembly GCA_023374025.1). Taxonomy (NCBI): domain Eukaryota; kingdom Metazoa; phylum Nematoda; class Chromadorea; order Rhabditida; family Heteroderidae; genus Heterodera; species Heterodera schachtii. Next base: position 225,003 of record SIJG01000132.1, read on the forward strand.
GAGATTTCCAAATTCGCCGGACCGGATTGGCATTTTCAAAAATGACCGGATTCCGGATCCGGTCTCTCATAATCCGGTCAATCCAGATTTTTCCCAAAATTTTTTTTTAGCTTTTCCATTTCCAATTCTATGGCTTTCACTTCAACAGCCGCTGATGGACATAATATTCTTGGCAAATGCATTGTAAACATAAGGGATTTTTCGGGAAATTTTTTTAATTCGAAAATTTGCCTCCCTCGCAGAAAGACAAATACGTGGTGCTGAAACAGATTGGCCAGGGCGGCTTTGGACGAGTGTACCTCTGCGAGAACAAATACGTGCGCGGACAACGCTACGCCCTCAAAATGATTTGGTAAGTTTATTTATTTTTTGGCAAAAATGCCATTGACACTGAAATATATGTATGAGGCCTCGATTTGTTGAAAATGGAAAAAAATTGAGTCCAATGGCATTTTATGAGTCCAAACATGCCATGGACAATGGAATATATATGAGGCCTCGATTTGTTGAAAAAAAAATTATGTCCAATGGCATTTTATGAGTCCAAACAACAATGAATTTACCCTGAATTGTTGAACCAAATTTTTTTTCATTATTCGTATATTTTTTGGTATTTTTTGAAAGCAAAAGTCTAAAAAGAAGCCAAAATTTACTAAATCTCAGAGGCGTTTATAATATTGCGAAAAAGCATATGCTGTTCAAGTATGGTTAGTCGGTTGGACTCATAAAGTGCAAAAGAAACGAGTTTTAAGTGCAAGTGTTAGTTTCGGTTTTTTTTTCGGCTTTCCCCATTTGCAATTTTCTACCAAAATTTTTTTTGGAAAATGCCAAGTTTGTGCCCTATAAATGATGACTTTTCCCCCATTTTTAACAGATGCCAAAGGGCGGACGGCACCACCATTCGGTGAACCCGAAAGCCGAAATTGAAATCTACCGGGACTTGGCCAAGGAAAAGGGACGGCGTTTCGTCAAAATTTTGGACGACTTCGAATTGGACGGGACGGTGTTCATCGTCATGGAATCTGCGAGGAGGGCAGCCTCAAAGACTATGTGACCAAGCACAGGACACCCATGGACATTCTGTTGGGTAAGGTTGGGGGGAGAGGGAAATGAAAAAAAAATTTTTTTTTTGACGGCTAAGGGTTGGAGAAAAACATGTCCGATTTGGCCAAGGAATTTTTGTTTAATATAGGTAGGTAGAACAAAACTATTTTTCCACTTGCCATATTTAAAAAAGTCTTATGGCATAAAAGGCGCGAAATTTCATAAAAAAAAATTTATGCACATGAACCTATGATTTTTGTGAGCGCCATTTTTCTGGTTTTTTTCAATTGGAGTAGGTGCACAAAAGAGGAAAAACTAGAAAAAAATTTTTTAAATGAAACTTGAAAAAAAATTGGAGTTTGACTTAAAATTTTAAGGTTTTTTTATTGAGCTTTTTTTGCAGGGGGTAGGTGGTGGGAAAAAATGCACAAAAAATATCTAATATTTTCCCAACAATTTCACCAAATTTTTCCAACAGCCACCGATGTGTTGCTCCAATTGGCGGATGTGCTTCGGCTGATGCACACCAAAAAGATCGTGCACCGCGACCTCACCGGCAGCAATCTGTTGATCCGGGAGATTTCACGGGGCCAAAACGACGACGTCAAACGACTGCACGTGGTAAAAAAAAGGCCAAAATTCGGGGTGAAACCATAGAAGGATGGGGGGGGGGACAGGTGCATTTGGCCAACTGGGGTGGACCGAAAAATTGAAATCGCAAAAAATTTCCAGACGGATTGCGCGCGTTTCTGTTTTCAATGAAAATGGACAATTAAATTAAAATAACAATCAATAATGGAGGCCTCTCGCCATCACCGAGCCCAAAATTTTCCCAATCAATTAAAAAAGTCATTATAAATGATTCTGTTGACATAAATGGCGCGAAATTCGGTTTCCGGTGATTTCGTCAGTGAGTGATTTCGTCAGTAAGTGATTTCGTCAGTGAAAATTAATTATTAAAAAAGCGTACACCTAGCTAAAAAAATTCAAAAATTCGAGTCATAAGTACAGGCTTGTAAATATTTAAACGAGTCACGATTTGCAGTCTTATATAAGCTTTCTCAAATTTTGCCCTGCCGAATCCATTTTGATTTGCGTTTTTAACGTGCCCATTTTCCGTCAGCTGGGCTACGCGAAAATCAGCACTCGAAAAGGTAAAGGTCGCTTCCATACTTGATCGCTAGACGCCTATGATTCGACTTGGAGACAAAAAATGATTAGGTAAGAGCATCAACATACTCAAAATGCAGAAAAACAAAATTAAATACAAAATATTTTATGATATGTAAATGACCGGCACATACATCGGTTGACAATCGAACAAATAATTTTACTTTGAATTTAAATATCGAATGAATTTTAATTTATGAAAAATTAAATGTTTTTCATAAAAAAGGATTATTATCACTGACGAAATCCATTACTGACGAAATCACTGCTGACGAAATCACTCACTGACGAAATCACTTCTGACGAAATCACATATTACCCGAAATTCATATAAAATTTGGTTTTTGTAGCGTTCTTTTTTCTTTTATGTACACAAAAAATGGGAAAAATAATGGAAAATTTTTTAAATGAAACCTGTAGAAAAAAAATTGATTTGACTTAAATCGAAGAATTCAGCGACCAATGCGCTATGTGAAATGCTCGCCTTAGTTTCGCGCCACACACGCCGCCACAACATCAGCGGAACGGCTTCGCATGAAGCGGGGCACGCCAAGATAACTTGGCGTAACAGCCCGCGGAATTTTCTAAAGGTTTGTTCAAGGCGGGATGTCCGGTGCACTTCATTCCTCCCCCGTGTCGTTTTCATCCCCCAAAAATTTGAAAACAATTTGACTTTCAGCAGTTTTTTTAAATTTTGAACAAATGGGAAAAATTTAAAAAAAATTTTTATGAATTTTTGTCAGATATTGTTTTTTTCTTGAAAAAAATCCCATTTTGATTAAGCCAAGTTTTGAGCGCCCGCAAGGGCTATACATTGCACAGCGGCCGGACCCCGAAACCTACACCCAGGGGCAGATGAAGCGCTCTTGGTGCTAGCAGCCGCGGGGAAGGTGGCAGAGGTGAAGGCGGTCGGACACTCCTCCAGCTGGGAGGACGATGAGAAGGGCTGGCGCCGCGTCGCCACCAAGGTAAATGAAAAGGTAATTGAAAATGATCAGCTCAAATTGGAAAAACCATGTGTTTCGGTCTCAAAAATTTTTTTTTGAAACTTTTCTGACTCAAAACTTTGTTTGAATACATGGAAACGAAGTGAAAGTCATCCTTGCTTCAATAAAACATTATTTCAACTATTTTTGGATTAAAAATGGAAATTTGAGTATTTGGAGTTTTTGTTAGAATTCGGGTTCGGGGTTAGAATTGGTCGAGATGGATGCCGGATTAGTGACCAGCTACCCTGAAATCGGCGCTCCAAAACACTCCTCGAAACGTGTTTTTAGCCATAAAAAAGAATTTTTTTCTGACCAGTAAAACACTTCATTGCCGTTTAATTTCAGCTCAAGACAAAAAATAGTCAAATAAAAAAAATTTTAATTTAAGCTGGCGGTAACGTCTACAAGATGGGCCGAGATTGAAGGGGAAGAGGAGAAGCGGCAATTTGTGAAGCGGGAGGTCAGGCGGTTGGAGAGATGGGCCATGAGAACGGCCCAGGAGGAGTTGGACGCCAGAATGGGAGAGTGTGTTGCGGGTGAGTGCCAAAAAATATGCCAATTATGATGCTTCCTAATTCAGCTCTGTGAGCTGCTGGTGCAAAGAAAGACCGCCGGGCCTGCCGACCTCAGAGGGTTTGTCCATTTTTGTTAAGCCCCCTTCTCAAACCAAATTTAAAAAATAGTAAATTGGAAATTTTTTGAAAATTGCAGTTAAAATGAGCAGGCCAAGCAAAAAAAAAACTCAGGCAGACGAGGGGGGAGGGGGGTTAATCCAGGAAATTCAAAAACAATGCCTACCTGGTTTTTACTGCCACTCCAACCACGAGTTCTTTCCAGTTGTTCACCAAAGGACACCTTAAAATTTTTTAAATAAATTTAATTAAGGATATTCGGCGCATCTCTATGGGAACAGAACAATCCCCAGCACGCTGATTATTCTCCTATGACGAGGAGGAGGAGAGGAGGAGGATGATGAAGAGGAGGAGAACGATGATGATGGTGGTGGCGACGCGGCGCCAGATGGAGAGGAGGGAGAAGAAGTGGAAGAGAATGAAGATGAGGAAGAGGAAGATGAGGAGGAGGAAATTGAAAATGTGGCCGAGCAAAAGGCCGTCGGACACTCCACCGGCTGGGAAGACGACGAGAAGGATTGGCGACGGGTCGCCACCAAGGTTAAGAATCCAGCCTTATTTTTGGCCAATTCCAAATTTCGAATTCGAACAAAAAGTAAAAACCAATTTTTGACTTCATATTTTTTTAACTTTGTTTAAATCCACGGAAAAGAAGTGAAACTCACATTGCTTCAATAAAATATCATTTAAACAATTGTTGGATTAAAATGGAAGGGTTCGATTCGATCAATGTTCGAATTCGGTTTTTAGCCAAAAAGGAAGGTCAAAAAATAAAATAAATAAACTTTTATAATTTAAGCTTGCCGTGACATCCACAAGATGGGCAGAGATTGAAGGGGAGGAGAAGAGGGCGTTAAGGAAGAAGGTCCGGCAGTTGGAGAGGTGGGCCATGAGAACGGCCGAGAGAAGTTGGACGCCAATTGGGCGAGGGTGTTGCGGGTGAGTGCCAAAAACAAAAATATGCCAATTAATGATGCGTCCTAATTCAGCTCTATGATTCCAATGACGAGGAGGAGGGGGAAGAGGAAGAAAAGAATGGTGGTGGTGGTGGCGACGCGGCGCCAAAGGACGCGCAGATGAAGAGGAGGAAGAAAATGAGGAAGAGGGGATCAAATTGCCTTTGTTTTTAAAAAAAATTTTGATTTTTTTTGTTTAAATAAATTTTGTTAATAAAAACATTTTTTTCAATAGGCACAAAAGTGAATAGGATTGCGTTTGGGCTTAGTGGTTTTTGTAAGATAGTAAATGGGCCGATTAATGGGGAAACTAAGACGAGAGAAAGAGAAGTGTGGTTAACATTTATATGTTTGGTGAAAGAAACGATTTTTTCGTTTTAAGACAGCACATAAATATAGAAAATGGAAACCATCATCACAAAAAACTTCCCAGATTTTTCTTTTTGTAAAAATTGGCTAAAAATGGGGAAAATGCTCCCTGTCTTACTCATTTCATAATTAAGAATGGCGGTCTGATTGAAAATTTTTATGCAAAGTTCAAAGTTAGTTAAGAGTTTTTTCTGGATTTTACTCAGACATTGCCCATCGAATTTTCCTTTTTTAATTAGCACAAGATTTTTCATTTATGACCTTTTGCTACATTATAAAATACTGCTTTAAACGAGATTAGTGAATAGAAAAAAAGGATTTATATCGCAACCACCCAAAAATTGGCACCAACAATTTTCAATTTTTTTTTGCAATTCTGCGCCCCCTTTGTTCAGTTTAAAAAAAAAATTAATTCAGGCTCTAAAACGGAAAGTACCGATATCAGAATAAGATTTATCAAAATCTATGGAAATGCCATTCACTTCTGTTTCCTTTCTATCATTCATCTGATATTAAAGGACAATACATGCCATTAGCATCAACCATATACCGTAACCAACAATTGCCACCATTGCAATAGAGCAATTCAAATTCGTCAATCAAACAAATTTGAGCGAATTCATTGCGAAAATAATGTCGAAAACCTTTTGAAAAATCAATAGCTATAATTGGATCAATTTCACGCAACGATTCCACAGTTGCGCTGCCCGCCACCTGCAAATTGGAAAACGACAATTACCGTACAATGGATAAACAAACACTAAAACCCAAAAATCTTTTCCGGAATGGATTTGGAATCGAATTCAATTTTTTGTAAAACAATTTTTCTCGGTTCATGAATTTTGCAATTTGAAAATGAATAACCGAATCTCGGAAATCAATTTTCCGCTAAGTAGTAATGTCATTTGACCAATTAGATTCAACTGGATCTATTCAAGTTTACACATCTAATAAAATATTTTCAGCGTTCAATCAATGTTAATGCGTTCGATCAAATTTTTTTAAATCTTTACCAATTAAAATTTTTTGTCTTACTGAACATGTTTTTAGTCCATATAAATTCATATTTTGGAGGTTTTTGAATAATCCTTATTTTGCCACTTTTGCGTTTTTAATATATATTTAGACCTTTTTTTGAAAATTTTCAGAAAACCAAAAATACACTCCTTGGGATCGATGTACTAGAAATTTTTAAAACAAAGCACCCAATTTTTTTAAAAAAATTTTGTAATTTTTCGCTTTTTGCTCGCTTTTCGATAATTTCTAGTCCATATTTAATGTCAATGTTTGATGTTTTTTTAGAACCTTTTCATTACTTACCAGTCCTAAATGGTTTTTGAATGTAATCACATCATTGCCTTCTTTATGGGCCCATATAATTGTGTTAATCGCCAAATACATATGACTTCCATCAAAAACTGGTCTATCGATAAAAATGCACTGTTCGCCATGTAAAGCAGAAATATGGTGGCAATTTTCGCGATAATATGGGAAATAGAGTCTCTTTTTACCAGTAAAATGGAGGACACCGTTACCATCACGGTAATAATGCCGCACTCCTTGCGAGAAGTCAATAACCGAAGCGCTTGCATCAGTCTCACGCAATAACTGTACAGTAGCGCTGCCTACCACCTGAAAATTGGAAAAATGAAAATTACAGGACAATCGCCGGGACGGGGCTCTGCCGTTTGTGTCATTCAATTTGGGTCGTATCCCAAAAAATAAATAAATATGTGTATACAAATTTTCAGTGTTATATTGCAAAATAGAGTATTCTTTCGTTTTAAATAAGGAGAACTTTGGTATAAAAGATGCTGCCAATTTAATAATGTACAAAGACGCTGCTGATCATAAATAGAGCTAGGATTTTTCAATCTATTCCATGGATAATTAGCCAATTTTTCGAATTTTTTAATATATATTTAGTTAATTTTTTTTAGTCCATTTTTATATACAAATTTGGAATTATTTGTGCATAAAATTCGAAATTTAATCAAAATAATTTTATTTTTTTCTATGTATCATTATTTTAACTGTTCAGCTTCAGAGGCTAAACTCAAATATAATTCACTGGAACAGGTCAGTTCCGTCTGGGAAATTCATTCTTAGCTAAGTTTTTAGCATCATAACATTTTCATTTGTTGACAATATTCATAACCTTGGCATCATTCGAAAGCTCTTAACAATCTCTATTGCCTTTCCAAAAAGCACAAAAATACACCAACATTAGAAAAGTTATAATAAAAATAGGCAAAAATTCTGAGTTTTTTGCGGTTTTCTCAGCTTTTTAAAAATTTTCTAATCGCTTAGTAAAAGCTTATCAATAGCTTCTAGACTTGTACAAGTTTCGAATAATGCCAAATTCATAAAATTTGGTCAATCAAGAAAATATTTGTGATGTTTTAGACTTGACTCAGACGGAACGTAATTAACAAAGTTGATAGACAAAGTGATCCAGACCAGGGATGGCACGGAATTCCGATTTCCGAAATTTTTTGGACCTCGGAATTCCGATTTCCGAAAATTTTTGGGGCCTCGGAATGCCATCCCTGATCCAGATGTGCTTTATCCATTTGCTTACCTCTCCTCCACTAATTTGGAATGTTATCACATCACTGCCATTAAGTTGAGCCCATTGGATTGGATAAATATCCACATAATTCTTCAATTCCAAACGATCATAAATTGCTTTTTCATTAAAAAGGACTTTTGTTCCGTGCAAGGCAAAAATAAAATAGGACTTTCGTTCTTTTTTGAAATATAATTTTTTCGTTTTCAGCAATTTCAAGTCTTTTGTTTGGCTCAATTCTTTTACCGTCACAAAGCCAATCAGCTGAAATTAGTGCTTAACGCGAATTACAAAAAATCCGAGAAACGCTTTTAGAAAAAATTGTTTATTTATTTTCATTTTATTTTAGCTTTTTCTTTTAAAATGGTTTGAACACCATATATAACCGTATTGGGTTTAAAATATTTGAACACCATATATAACCGTATTGGGTTTAAAATAATGATTTATCTTTTGCTTCGGAAAGGCGGCATTTGCCCCGCTTTTAGCCTGGTTTCGTTTCAGGTTTTTTTTAATTTGGATTTACTCTTTTATTACGCAAAATTTTTGGTTAATTTCTGAATAGATATAAATAAAATTCAAATTTGTCTCCCGGCGACGCCCATAGTCATTCACAACTCCAAAAATAAAAAGTGTGTCAAATAAATAAATTCATTTGCTTAGTAAACTTGTTCGAAATATAATTGGCCAGCCAGCGCCTTTGGTACCATAGGAATCAAACCGGAATTCTCCCACCCATTCTGCGAATTTTTGGGGAAAGCCCGTCGAAAATTAAGAATTATCGAAGATAATAATTAGTATGACAAATATTCTTTGGCATTCCAAGTTTGAGCAACCTGCTCTGGGTCTCACAAACTCTAAATGCGGCATTAGGGATTAATCCCACACATCTAGCTCGGTAATTAATTCCAACCACAAAGCTGAATTCGCAAAAAATTCCAGTCTCTAAATAAATGTTGCTTACCGTTCCATCTATATGCTGGAAAGAAATCTCATCATTATCAGCCTTTCCCATCCAATCGTTTGTGTTCGTTTCTACACATTGTTGTCCGGTCTCATTGTCTTTCCAAGTGTTCAAATCGTGCACCAAAATATGCTCATAATACATTTGAACTCTGAATGAGTCTGCATGCCCAACAAAACAGACTTTCTTTATCTGGTAACAATTAAAGATTACCATATTTTTGATTCATTCTAATGCATGAAATGCGGTCCAAAAACTTTTACCTGTCCTATGCGTTTTACTACTCGTACTAGGGTTAAGCCCCGACATGTTTCGGGGAATTACGAAATTCGTAAATTGCACTTGAAATAAGATGGAAGTATCTTTAAATGAGTTTTTAAGACTTTTTTGTTCTGGACTTTTTCTTTTAGTATTTTTTAGACTTTTTATGAAAATTTCCTCCCCGACAAAGGGGTTGCTCCCCGACATTTTTTAAATTTCTCCAGCCATCCCCGACAAATTCTTTCGGGGAATTTCCTCCCCGTTCCCCGACATTTGCTCCCCTAGGTGGGGGCTTAACCCTAAGTCGTACCATTGTCTACTTTTATACGTCACATGGGATTTTTTGCCTCCCATAGACTTTAAAATATTCCATGGCTTTTTGTGTTATCCATGAGATTTTCGCATCTTATAATTGTTAAGCGTCAATGGACTTTTACCCGGCCTATAAATGAAGCAGTGATTTTTCAACGGCTATAAACCCATGAATTGTTTTAAGTTTTTCTTTACCGTATCATCAGAGTGCGCAAATTTGAGAAGATGGGCCAGAAAAATGCAGCGAATCACGGCCAGCAGCAGATTAATGGAATTGTTCCTCATAATAGCTATTCTGAAAATTCGGCACTAATTAATGAGTGGTGTCAGAAAGAACTTGGTATGTGAGAAAGTGGGATAAACAAAATGAAAATTTCAAATTTTGGGTATTATTGGAAAAAGAAAAGAATCTATAAAAATTAAGAATTTTTTATTTATCCAAATGGCAAAGAAAAAACTGTATGTTAAAAATCGCAAAATTTTTTTATTTCGGAAATATATACGTAACAAAAACCTAAAATTTATCTAAAAATAAAATTTTATTAATAGTTTTTATCAAGCAAAATTTCGTTCGCAAAAACAAAATTTAGAAAAATAAGAAAAATAATGAGATTTATGCAATAACCGGTAATTTATTAGCAGAAAAAAAAATTTTGTACAATTTTTATTCATTAAATGGTTTTTTTTTCGTGAAAAAAGGCAATTGAGGGCATTATGCCAACATTTGGCAATCAATTTGCCAACTCTGTTTAACGTCATCATTAGGGTTTGTAATTATATGCACATGCATATTTTTTTCCTGGAACGTGGGAGGTCTGAAATGCACGAAAAACATGTTTTTAACTTGTTTTGAAGCTTCTAGGACGTATTTCCATATGCATATTTTGCATATTTGTGCATATTTCGCGATTTATGTGCATATTTGCATATTTTGGCATTTCGTGCATATTTTATGCGCATATTTGAGCATTTTTTCAACAAAACCTCTATTAAAACGGCCCCCTATATTAAAGCGACCATTTGGGCCTCTAGTGACCGAAAACTTTTCAAAATATCATTCTTTGGGTATTTTTTTAACAAAAAATGTAACTTTTTAAAAAATTGGAAATTTATGCCAAAAATAGTCAGAAAATAGAAAATTCTCCATTTTTTAATCAATTTTCTTCAAAATAATTAAATATTATTTTTATTTGTATTTTTGGTTCTAAAATGATTATTCATAATATATTTAGCTATTTTCGAGATTTTTATGCTTAAAATTTAACAAATTTGTAAAATTTGCCCGCAATTTGGAAAAATTTATGTGCATATTTTTCACTTTTTATGTGCATATTTTGCAATTTTTGGTGCATATTTCATGCGCATATTTTAAGATTTTATGTGCATATAATTACAAACCCTAGTCATCATACTAAAATTTGGCAAGAAAATTCGCCTCATCAATAGGATTCTTTGTTTTGTTGCGAAATGCACGAATAGCATATTTTTAGCGCGGAAATTTTGGTTTGAACGCCAAAATCCGTAAATATAATTAAATATTTTGAGTTCCTTTATAATTTATATATGTTTTGGCAGGGTTACCCTTTGTCCTTATTTGTAAGATTTGTCCTTATTTTGAAGATCTAAATTTTACCAATTTTAAATGTCCTTATTTGTAAGATTTGTCCCTCTTTGTCCTTGTTTTAGTCTTACTTTTTGGATTTCGAAAGAAATTTAGATTTTAAATGATAATTTTTGAAAGAAATGTTTTTTGAAGCGAATTTATGCAAAATCTTATCAAGATTCAGTTAAATATTCAAATTTTTCTCTCGGCTTGTAATTTGAAAAAGCTCGACTTTTTAAATTGTTTTGTCATTAAATATTGAGAAGAAATGTCTGACCATAAGAAAAAGGTAGAGAAAGTATTAAGAAGATACATTGTTCCATAAGAAAATGCCAGAAACAAGAAAAGACGAGGAAAATGCTAACAAATAAGAACTGTTGTATGATTGAAATGCCGAGGATTGTTGGGATTAAGTCTTGAAAGATGATTAATTGGAAATGAGTCCCAGTGAATGTGATGTCTAAGAATTGGAGAGATTGAGTGCCCCGGTGATTCGATTGCTATGGGTTGAGTCCGGCATTAAATGCTGGTGGGTCGAATCCGGCGATTGAAATGCTTGGTGGGCTAAGTCTCAGTGATTGGAATAATTGAGATTTGAGTCCAAGTAATTGAAATGCTGGTGGGTTGAGTCATTGATTTGAATGCTGGTGGGTTAAGTCTCAGTGATTGGAATGATGGAGATTTGAGTCCCGGCGATTGGAATGCTGGTGGATTGAGTCCTGTCGATTAGAATGCTGGTGGATTGAGTCACGGTCATTGGAATGTCGTAGAATTGTTCCCAGTTGTGCCATAAGAAAATGCCAAGATAAGGGTGCGAGGCAGTGATGCCAACCCGAACCCGAAACCCGAGACCCAAAACCCGAAACCCTAAGTTTTTCTCAACCCGAAACCCGAACCCGAAATTTTTCTCAACCCGCGGCATAGGCAAAAAAATATGCACCGGTAAGAATGGGGATCTGAGTAAAATATTGAGAAGATAAAGTTTTTGCAATGTGAAACTTATTTGAATCACTATCATATCGCTAAATTTAAAAATTTTTGAGAAAAAAACTAATAATTTATTTCATTTAAGCGTTTTAAAAAATATTTCAACTTAAAATTATTATTTTTTCTTTTTTAAAAAGTCTAAAATCATAAAATAAAGAAATATTTGGTCATTTTTTGACAAATTCTGTTAACAAATTCCACTTAAAATTTTAATTTTTTTTTCGGCGGCGCCTATCGGCACCGCCGCCCCCCCCCACCCCCAATGTTCCCAAAAAATTTTTTGGAAAAAGGGCGCACAAAAAAACATTTTTTAAAGCAAAAAAATTCGTCGCTTGCCTTAAAATTGCAAAAATTCGGCAATTTTTGATGAAAGTCTGTTAACAAAGTGCACTCAAATTTTGAAATTATATGAATTCAGGACCAAACATCGTGAAAATAAGAGAAACTAAATTGCCATATCCTATTGTTTTTTAACAGTTTTTAGTTCCGGTATATTTCAAGCGAATTTGTTTTTTCTCATTTTTTTTAATAGTTTTTAATTTCGGCACTTATTTGTTTTTTATTTTTTAGCATATTTGTTTCGCTAATATGTAGACGGATACCCCCACCCCCCGCCCCCCTTTTTTTGAAAAAACTTTTTTTTCTAAATAAAGATGTTTTATAGGTTTTCGGGGCTGGAGAATACGGTTCTGACATACATTTCGACCAAATTTGAACAAAAACTCGAACATTCAATTTTCGACAAAATTCCAATTATCCAACAAAATGCATAAGTAAAGACGGGGAATAATCTGAACGCAAAATATAATATTTCGTGCATTTGAACATGTTTGTTGCATATTTTGAATTTTGTCAAAGATTAATTTTCGAGTTTTTGTTCGAGTCCGGGTTCGGAGTTTCAAATGGATGTAGGAACCGTATTCTGCGGCTCTTAAAACTTGTAATACACCTTTATTTCGAAAAAATTTCCAAAAATTTTTTTTACAAAAAGGGGGAGGTACCACCCGCCCCGCCGGTCGTACTATGTACAATATTTCTTTACCTTTGTTTCTTTTATGTGCCAGCTTAATTTTGCCCCTAATCCTTTCCCTGGTTAATAATCAATTTTTGTTCTTTTTACATTTTTTTTGTATATGAACTGTCTGACTTTTCGCTGTCTAACTCCTACACAAAAAAACACAAAAACAATACACACAAAACGAAGCGTTCTTAAAATTATGCATCATTTTGAGAAAGACGAATTGAAAAACCAACGAAACAATTCATTAAAAATCATAAAAATAGGAAAAAATTGGCTAACAAGGGAACATTTCGAACTGTAAGTGCTCAAACCACTTTAAAACCACTTTTATCGTGTAGAGCATGGTCGATTTACTATTGCCAATTTTCGGCTTTTTTGGCCCTGACCCCCAAATTGATCAGAAAAAAGTGATCAAAGTTTCGAAAAATTGATGAAAATAACAAAATTTTTAAAAATTCGTAAAAAATTCAAAACCCATGATAGAGCCATAAACTTTTTTAAAAAATGATCAGCAAACGATTCTCTATCAAATTGCATCATAAAACAAATTAAAATAACTGAATAAAAATAAGCTAGGTGGAATAACACTTTGAAAAAATTCAAAATAATTCATCATCTGCCCAGCGGAGCCGAACCCATGACAAATGGTGAAGAGGAAAAAATGAAGCAAATTAACAATTTTTTGCTTGGGTTTTCATTTGATCACTTTTTTCTGATCAATTTGGGGGTCAGGGCCAAAAAAGCCGAAAATTGGCAATAGTAAATCGACCATGCTCTACACGATAAAAGTGGTTTTAAAGTGATTTGAGCACTTACAGTTCGAAATGTTCCCTTGTAAGACCCTAAAATATGATGCCAACTGAAAATGTTGGAAATTCATATGTTTTTTTTTTTTGCTCAAGGATTTTTAAAAATTCAGAAAACTCAAAAAAAAGGTTAAGCCAAAATTAAGTTATTTTTTAAAATTTTTACCATTTTCCATCCCTCTTACCGCATATCATTCACAGTATTAAGACAAAAAAATTTTTATTAAATTTCTTCTGAGTGCATTTTTTGCATAAATGCCATCGTTGGGAAATTCGATGGAACGGATGAAACATTTGTTGAGCACGGCTGAGCATTCGGATGTGCACTTTATGGTGCGGGACGGAGACGCAAAAGAGGCGAGTTTGATTTTAAATTTCAATTTTTCAATTTAAAATTTCAATTAATTTCCCAATTTTTTAAAGATCTTGCCAGCACATCAACTCATTTTGAAGAACGCTTCCGATGTTTTTGAGGCAATGTTCAATTCTGACGCCAAGAAAGAAAAAGCGGAGAATGGTAAAAAAAAATGCCATTGTGATTTTATTCTACAATTAGCCAAAATTGGCAAGTATCGGTCATAGGGCCAAACACAAAAATTGCTCTAAAACGATCGGAATCGATTTAAAACGGCCCAAAAATAAGCACGAAAACAGACTCCACACCAGGGATGACATTCCGAGGCCCCAAAAATGTCGGAAAGGAAATTCACATAAAAAATGTTCATCGATTTTTTTTTTTAGAATTTCCTAATACTTGCACCCTTTGAAAGTGTATATTTCAGTACCCGATTTTTTAAACGAAAAATGGCAAATGAACCCCTAACTTACATTCTTTCCTCGTTTTGGGCCGAACTAAATGGATTCCGACTGTTTTTGAGCAATTTTGAGTTTGCACCCCTATGACCCGATGTTTACCATAGCCTCAGTTAATTGCACTAATTAATTTTACTAGCCTCAGTTAATTGCATTAATTAATTTGATTAGTCTCAGCTAATTGCCCTGTTGCGATGGAGGTGCCTGATGTTGAAGCAGCAGCGTTCGAAGTGATGCTGAGCTTCATTTACACGGAGGATTTATGTGAATTGAACGGAGACAATGCAATGGCAGTGCTTTTCGCCGGTGAAATTAATTTAATTGACAAAAAATACAACAATTATTTAATTAATTAGCCAAAAAGTACAATATCCCTGGCCTGGTTGACCGAACTTTGCAAACTCCCTTCTCCGAATTGCACATGTTTTCTTGGCTTTCACTCAGGCTCACCTTTTCGAATTGGAGGTGAGAAGGATGAATTTATTTTTAATTATTTTTTCATTATCCATTTTTTGTCTAATTTTTGATAATTTTATGCATTTTTTAAGGATTTTTCCAGCAAATATTTGCGTTACATTTGTCAAAATGAGGCCCATTGTTCAAATCAGATAACTTTTTGCAAATTGATCAGGAAATATTGTGTGTACTTCTCGACCATGACCGTTTGTTGCTCAGCGATGAATTTGAAATTTGGAACGCTGTAAATTCGATTAATTTTTCATTTTAATTTTAATTTGTTTTTATTAAAGGCAATCCGTTGGGCCGATGAAAAATGCCGTCAAAATGGCATTGAATGTTACGATGAAAATCGACGCGAAATGCTTGGTTCGGCATTGTTCAAAATTCGTTTTCCAAATATCCAAGAGGCAGATTTTGCCAAATGCATCGGTATAATCTTTCACAAATCCATCGATGCCTACGGGCATAGTCACGGAATTTTAACAATTTTGAATTTTTTTTTTTACAGTTCCATCCAATGTGTTAACAGGGGAAGAATTGCTCGGCGTTTATCAGTTCAACTCCCCTCCGGATTTGTATCTTCGTGGGATGCCCGGGCTGTACTCGTTGAATTTCGCAAGCCATGGACGAAATTCTGATTGGAACAAAGCCAAGGGCAACAAAAGAGGAACACTTGCGTTGGAAATTGAAAAAGTGTCGGAATTTGCACGAGAGGCTGTCGGGACAGTGATGCCGTGGCGATAAATGGAGTTTCATGGCAAATTGAAGCAGAAATAAAAGAAAAGAGGGATGACACTGATGAGAAATGTTTGGGATTTTACTTATGGTGCGATGCAAAAGAAGGTCCAATTTTAATAATGTTTAAAAAACAATATTTAATTTATTAAAACGCGCCGCAAAAGTTCGGTGTTGCACGGGGAGGGAGCATTGATCGGCTCGTCTCCCTCCCCTCTCGTATCAGGTTCCCCCCCCCCCCCCTCCCTGAAATTTTTTTAAATTTTCAGGTAATACTGGAGAATCTGGGCTCCACTAAAAAAAATTTTTTTCGAAATTTTGGTCATGCAAACAAATGTTGTTTCGAAATCATTATTGAGTCGATGAAAATTTTGATTGTTTATTTTTTGTGCAAATTGTTCTATGATTACCTATCTCAATAATTGAGATTTAAAATGTTCAAAAAAATATTGAGTTTCGGCCCATTCCGAACCCTTGACCCGGACTCGAACCAAAACTCGAAAATTTAATTTTCGGTAAAATTCAGAAATGCACAAAATAAAACGGAGAATACAAATTTCTCACAGAATTTCGTTATGAAAAAAAATTGCAAATTTTTCAGGCGCTATCAGACTATGTGGAACAAACGTTTTGCCGCTTGTTCGTGCTGATCAAACTGAACACCCGGCGGATCAGAGCAATGCAATTGAGGTGTTTAAATTTTTTTTTTTTTTTTTGTAATTTTGGGATTCGCAATTAGTTGAAACTATTCGAATTTGACAGTCTCATTAATTTTGTAAAGAGATGCGCTTAATGCATTTTGAAAATAGTTCAAATTTGAAAATTTTTTTGAAAAGTTTCTTTTAAATCTCCCAAAAATTTATAAAATTGCTTGAACAATTTTTTTAAATTTTTTGTTGATGTTTTAGAAAAATTTTCTGTTTTTTTTGAGAATATCCTAGGCGCAGGGGGAGGGGTGGAGAGCAAGCAGCATCCGGGCCCGTGTTCGGCCACGTAAAAAATATAATTTTTTAAATTTCGACCCCCTTCCTCAAAAAACATTTCTTTGGTTAAAAAGCAAGGAAAATTGAAATTTAACCAAAATTTAAATTTTCAACCCTATCCCTCCCATTTTTAGATATTTTATTTTTTTCAGTGGTTGTTAAAAGTCCAGCGCTGTGTGATCAATGCGGGCGAGAAACGTGGCGACAACTTTGAACTGTTTGTGGAGGGCACCAACTTCAAGGAGCTGCTGAGAATGACCGAAATCAATGGGTGGCGAACAAAGTGAGTGTTTACCCGGAATTCTATTTATTTGGTTGGAAAATGTGAAAAAAGCGAATCGGCTCAAGGCAACATTCCGCACTGTAACTCGAAAAATGCATGTAAATAATATACTATTGGATGGAGCAGGGTCGAGTTCTATTTTGTATTTTTGAGTTACAGGGCTTCAAAGGTCGGATTTTGAGCTCGAAAGAAGGATGGACCCTGCACAGTGGACCGCAGGTGTACTCCCGGGGGCAGATGAAGCGCCTTGGTGCTGGCAGTAGCGGGAAAGTGGCCGAGTTGAAGGCCGTGTTCTGAAAGTTTGTTCACGGCGGGGTATCCGGGTGGACTTCATCACCCCCGCCCCCCCCCCCCCACGTGTCGTTTTAATCACCAAAAAATTTTTTTGAGCAATTTTTTTTTAATACATATTTGGAAAACTAAGCAATTCAGCATAAATTTTGAACAAATGGAAAAATTTTTAAAGTGCATTTTCCGTTATTTTTCATATAAAATATTTGGGGTTTTCTTGAAAAAATCCCATTTTGATTAAGATGAAAATATTGAGCGCGAAGGCAGGCTGGACACTGCACAGCGGACCGAGTCCGCAGGTGTACACCCGGGGCCAGATGAAGCGCCTCATGGTGCTCGCAGTGGCGGGAAAAGTGGCCGAGGTGAAGGCGGTCGGGCATTCGTCCGGCTGGGAAGATGACCAGAAGGACTGGCGCCGCGTCGCCAAAAAGGTAACTGAAAAGCGAATTGAAAATGACCGGTTCAAATTGGCAAAACCATGCGTTTCGGTTTCAAAAAATTTTTTTGTTAACTTTTCTGACTTAAAACTGTTTAAAGCTTTTGTTCGAATTCGGGTTCGGGTTAGAATTGGTCGAGATGGATGCCGAATTCTCGAAACGTCTTTTTAGAATTTACAAAAAAATATATTTTTTTCTGGGACCAGTAAAACAAATTGTTGTCGTTTAATTGCAGCCTCAAGACTTAAAAAAAGTGAAACAAAAATAAGAAAAAATTTAAATTTAAGTTGGCCGTGACATCGGCAAGGTGGGCCTTGATTGAAGGGGCGAGGGAGAAGAGGGCGTTCGTCCGGCGGTTAGAGGGATGGGCCATGAGAACGGCCGAGGAGGAGTTGAACGCCGAATGGCCGAATGTGTTGCGGGTGAGTGCCAAAAAAATACAAGAAAAAATTAATGCTAATTAATGATGCTCCTAATTAAGCTCTGTGACCTGCTGATGGAAAGGAAGACCGCCGGACCCACCGGCCTCAGAACGTTTGTTCATTTTTGTTAAAGAATTTTTAAAAAAATAGTAAATGGGAATTTTTTTTTTTGAAAATTGCTGCTAAAAATGAGCAGACCGATCAAAAAAAAAACAGGCAGACGAGGGGAAGGGGGGTTAATCCAGGAAATTCAAAAACAATGCCCACCTGATTTTTGCTGCCACTCCAACCACGACGCGTTCATTCCAGTTGTTCACCAAAGGACACCTTAAAATTTTTTATATAAATTTAATTAAGAATATTTGGCGCATCGCTGTGGGAACAGAATAATCCCCAGGACGCCGATTATTCGGATGAGGGGACGGATGGAGAGTGATGATGATGATGAGGAGGAGGAGGACGATGTGAGGAAGAGGAGGACGATGATGAGGTGGTCATGATGGGGGCGACGCGGCACCAGCTGTAGAGGAGGGAGAAGCGGTGGAAGAGAATGAAGATGAGGAAGAGGGGGAAGATGAAGACCAGCAGATTGAATTTGTGTTTAAAAAAAACATTGTGATTTTTTTTTGTTTGATAAATTTTGTTGTGTTGACAGAAAGCTTTTTTTTCCCAATCGGCGGTGTTCGGTTCCATGCCAGCCAACACATTTTTTTTTGAAAATTTCATATTTAAAATTTTGTTTTTTCCTGTTTTTTTGCACAATCAATAATTTTAAAAAAAATAAAAAAGGACGCACAAATTCAGAAAAATCTTTTTTTTTACTCCAACCCCTCACACTCAAAAAACTTTTTTACCCACCGCCCGGAGCGGCGTCAGGGCTTTTGGGTAATTCGGTCCCCGGTCGACCCACCTCCTCAACATCGGCCTGGTTGATTTTGCTCTCCGCCAACTTGTAGAAGCTGCACAGCGTGTCGTACGCCCGCCGCCCGTGCCATCCGATTTTGTGCCGATTCGTCCGCGCTGAAAATAAAAAAATACAAATTAATTCATTAAAAACATTTTAGTCCCAAAAAGAAAACGAAAAAAACTGAAAAATTCATGGAAAAACCAAAATCTTTAATGAATGGTAGAGTAAACGAACTGTTCAAAATTAACCAATATTTAAATCAAAAGCAATTTCGTTTTTGTCTAATTAGAACATAAATTCAAGGTCCTACCACCGGTAGTATTACCAAGCCCTGCTTTAAAAAATGAAATTTCATAAATTTTAAGCCAACAAATTTTGCTCACATTTTCCTCAAAATTTGTTTCATTTTCTTTGCCACTCGAACACTTCGTCGTTTTCCGTGTGATGTCATAAGTGAACCCATCAATTGCTGCTGCTGCTGTTGTTCGTGTCCACCAAGTGCGGTTGAAGAAATGAGACGGCGGTTGTCGGAAGAAAACTTTTTCTTTTTTTGTGACGGGCGGTGCCATTAAAAAATAATAATTTTGACTAAATGAAAATTAATTAACTAAATTTTCAACAAAATTCAATCAAATTTTTATGACTAATAATTATGAGAAGCCTATTCAAAATTTGAAATTTCGTATGCATAAACTGAACTAGGATCCTTTCTTTTCAGGTACAGAAGCTCATTTTCAGGATGATGTGGGGTTGAAGTGAAAAAATGTATGATTATTTGTAAGGATGGGAATTTATGTCACGAAAAGTTTCCAAAAAGTCGACTTAAAAAGTCATGAAAAAGTAATAAAAAACGCCAAAAAGACACGAAAAATGCAAAAAAGTCATGAAAAAATAGCCAAAAAGTCATCACGAAATAAATCCAAAAAGGTGTCCTAAAAATTAGGCAAAAGTAATTAAAACCAAAATACTTTTTTAACAATTTATTGAAGAAAGTAATTTAAAAACCATTAATTTTAATGAAAAAAATACATTTCAAAATGTTACACCACCAGATTTTTATTTTATTTTTCAGCACCGCCATTTCAATCCTAATAGTGTAAGAAATTCCAGTACCATCTCGAAAACAGACGAAATATTTTTCGAAATTTTCTTCACTAAAAGTAAATTTTGCCTTTAAAAGTGTAAAAAGTTATGAAAAAGTCATAAAAATTCCAAAAAGTGGAAAAAAGTCACAAAAAATGCATGTTAGAAGCTTCAAACAAAGTCTAGAACACTTTTAAAGTCGTTTTAAAGTCATTTAAATCCAGCAAAAAAAAGTCTGACTTAAATTCCCATCCCTAGTTATAAGTTGATGAATGACAACAGGGATGGCACGGAATTCCGACTCCCGAAAAATTTTTGGGCCTCGGAATTCACCATCCCTGAATGACAAGGTCTATCTTCAGTACCAATAACTTTCAGGGATGTAACACGGAATTCCGACTTGCGAAAATTTTTTTGGGGCCTCGGAAGACCATCCGATAACGTTTCTTCAAAGTGTTGCCGCGCCCTAAAAAGGCTACCATTTCAATGGTATTATAATTCTGTGCAAAATCAAAGTTGGCAGTAATCTGCTAAGCTTTTATCAAATGCAGAATTTTAATGACACAGACACATAGGGAAGAAAATGGGCGAAATATTTGAAAAATCTATGCTTTTTTCGGGAAAGGGTCGTTTCGGCGCCGTTGTTTAGGCGCGGTCGTTTCGGCGCCGCCGTTTTCGGAGCAAGGGTTGTTTCGGCGCCAAAAAAACGCTCAAATAACAAAAATTCGGTTTTTATTTCAGAAGAGTGAAAAAGTAAATGAAGTCAATGGAAGGGGTGGTCTCTTTTAAATTTAATCATGCTTCATTTTCTTCACTTTTTATTTTTTTCTTGGGTTATTAAAGAATTAAATCATTGCGTAATTAGTAATTCAATTTTTAAATTAATCATAGTGCCCGAACCTTCCGGTTCCCAAATTTCTGTTCACAAATATCCCTACCCAAACTTCATGGCGCCATTCTTACGACTGTTCAGAATAATAATATGTCACAGACAAGTCTCAAATCGAAATTTACTTATTGAAAATTTTAGGGTGTATTTTTCGTTTTTATTGCATTTTTGTTGATATTCCAAAAATGTCGAAATAATGAAAAAATAATAACAAAACATCAAAATTGTGAATTTTAACTATTTTAAGTGACAAAATAGTGATTTCTAGGATTGATAGTGACATCAGAATCAAAAATTTTTAATGCAGGAATGCGTTTTTTTGAGTTCCTTTATTCAAAACAAAAAAAAATTAATAATTTTTCACAAAAATCGCGGCCCTAATAATCACCGACCGCCTTGAGCTCTCCCATCGTTTGCAACCATTGATTAACCGGTGCTGCATTCAAAAACCAGTCGAGACACTTCGGCCGACCGTACGGACGAGGCGTGAACAAGCCGCATTGGCACTGTCACCGGGCGGAAAAGCGAAGGGCATGTCGTCATCAAAAAAGACACCGGACAATCGTTGAGCAGTGACGGGTCCAATTGACGCAGACGACGAAAAGCGATGGTGGTAAAAAGCAGACGAATCATCGAAGCGCGAAACATTGGCCAAATGTGGAGCAAAACAAATCCAAAGTGCGCTCATTGCCCGTGGTAATGTCAAAATCTGTATCACAAACGGCGAAAATATGTTGACAATGGCGGAGAAACACGACCACATTGTGGTCGATGTAGCTAAAAAGCAGCAAATGTGGTAACCATACTCATGCAGTTTGGATCCCATTTTTAGGTCAAAGTTTTATCAAAAAATTTTTTGTTTTAAAAAGCCCTGAAAACAAGTAGCCAGTGATTCTTGAGGTTGTTGATCACGAATATGACAATTATTTGGCCTATTCCACCAAACTCGAACAAAAAGTCGAATTTTTAAAAATTTGCTTTTATGGTAGAATCTGAAAATCATCATTTTTGATGTTTCAATGGATTTTGACGACCTATTAGCTTGTTTTAATCAATTTTATAGAGCATCGTAAGAATTTTAAAAAATTTGGATTCTCGATTTTTGTTCGAATTCGTGTCCGGAAATCCCGAATTGGTTGAAATGGATGCCATATCCGTGATCAGTACCTCAAAAACCACTGGATACTTGTTTTTTAGTACTTTACTTATTGAAGTCACGGGTCCATAACTTTGTTTTTATTCGGCCCCTTATTTTTCCCACGTTTTCCCAA
Organism: Heterodera schachtii; assembly: GCA_023374025.1. Classification (NCBI taxonomy): domain Eukaryota; kingdom Metazoa; phylum Nematoda; class Chromadorea; order Rhabditida; family Heteroderidae; genus Heterodera; species Heterodera schachtii. The sequence continues at coordinate 247,259 of SIJG01000132.1, forward strand.
AATTTTATATTTTCATTTTTGTTTGGTCGAGAGCAGAGCTTTAACAATGTAGGGCAAATTTTCGAAGCTCCGAAGGCCGGACGGTCTGCTTTTTGACATCATCAATTAAATGGAGTTTTTGGCACATATCTCTAATCCTCCCTCCCTATTGGCATTCAAAACACTTCCCTAGCCGTTCTCATGGCCCAGCCTTCTCCCCTTCATCTTCAATATCCGTCCACCTCTCCGACCTTCTCACAACCTTAAATTATAATTGGTACTTATTTTTAAAAATTTGTTTTCATATAAATGTTTTTAATCGTTTAGTTTTTTATTTCATGAATTACTGGTTTTTTTGCAGTTAAATTCCGCTTTTCAGTAATATAAAGTGAATTTTGAGTAGATTTTATAGAGGAACATGATGGACGGGAGGGAGATTAACTTTTTTTTCTATGCAAATTCTTCCATTAACCAATTAATTGATTCAAATTTTCAAAGTGCTGCTCAATTTGCGTCACCATAATTGTTTTTGCAAAAAATTTGCCCATTTTCCAGCCTGTCGTTGCGTTCAAAAAAGTTTTTTCCCTCAAAATTGCGATAATTTTTTTGACCAAAATTGCAAAACCAAATATAATTTCAATTGTGGTAACAACAATAACAACAATTTTTTCCAACAAAAAAATAAAACAAAAATCAAAATGTTTTTTTTCTTAAAAACATAGTCAATTTGTTGTCCATTTTCCGCCTCTTCTTCCTCTTCATCCTCATCTTCTTCTTCCTCCTCTCCCTCTCCTTCCGCACTGCCCGCCGCGCCGCCACCGCCATTTCCTCCTCCTTCCCCGTTTCCCCCCGCCGCGCCGCCACCATCCGCCTCTTCCCCCTCTTCCTCTTCCGCCTCTTCCCCCTCATCGTCTTCATCCCCTGGCTGCTCATCAGCCTTTTCATACTGGTAGTCGTCGTCCTCTGGGTGGTTTATTTCCCAGAGTGATTTGTTAAGCACCCTTAACCAAAAATTGATATAACAATATCGTAAACAAAATTTTTTCAAAATTTTTGGAAATTCGGCATTTTAGAAATAAAACTTTTCTCATTCGAAAAGAAAATTTTTTTTCGATTAGGCTATTACAGCTATGATGTTTCGCCTGTGGCATTTTGTCCTGCTTCCGGGACAACCCCTCTCCTGTCCGTGTGACGGACAGCCTTTTTTTCGGCCTCATTTTTCCCACATTCCAAATTTACATAGAATTTAGCGGGATTTAAACAAAAATGAACAAACCGTCTGAGGTCTTTCGGCCGGATGGTGTTCTTCTCCACCAGCAGCTCACAGAGCTGAATTTTAAGCATTATAAATTAAATGCTTTTGATGTTTTTAGGCACAAACCTCCAACACTCCCTGCCAATGGGCATCCAGCATTTCCCCGGCCGTTCTCATGGCCCATCTATCCAGCCGGCCAACCTCTTTCTTCTCATGCGCCTTCTTCTCCTCCTCACTTTCAATCTCCGACCACCTCGCCGACGTCACAAACTTAAATTATAAAAATGTATACCTGTTTCATATTGAATATTTCATTTAATTGTTAAGAATTTTTTTTTCACAAGGAGTATGACAAAACGTTGCGCCGATTGTGTGTTTTTTTGAAAATCTGGGTATTACTGAAAACAAATTTTACTGATAATTCCTTGAATTTTTTTCCTTGCTTTTTGCTAATCAATTTTTTGAATTATGCAAGGTAACAACAAGAAAACTTTTTTTAAATATTTTTTTTGCGATGCCATCAAAGTTCATTCCATTTGTTTTGAGAAATGCATTAACCAAAAGGATATTTTCTTCTAACGGCCCCCATCGGCACAAAATTAAGTAAGATTCACAAATTCATTTTTGGTAAGAAATTAAAGAATCAGTAGAATTGGTCTCATTTACAAAACTTTTTGGATGGGTGAAATGAAAGGGACAGTTAAAGCCAATTTAACTCTAGAAAATGTAAAACTTCCCCCAAAAACGTTTCATTTTTTTTGTAAAAATTGGGGAAATGCTAAAAATCGGAAATTCAAACTCAAATTTCCTATGCTCCGTTCTCACCTATTTGCTTCTGCTGTTGCTGCTCATCCGCTGGGCTGCGCATGGCCATTTTGGGCGCGTCAGCAAAAGGAAAATGATGTAGCCCAGGGAGAACCGTCCGTCTAAGGCCCAGAATGTGCGGGGAAGGGTATTTAACATTATTAAAAAATCGAATTTTAAAGATTCCATGCCAGGGCACAGCCCGAAATAGGATCTACTAACAATGATTTTACGAAAAAATTCATGATAAACTGGAAGGTCCGGAGATGCTGAGACAGGCGTCGCCGGAAAAAATTAGAAAATTTTCTTTTGAAAAATAGTAATTCATCATTTAATTTTCAACACGAAAAAATTTTTGGGGGAAAAACTGGCGGGGGATGGGGAGAGAATTGAAGCCGACCCCTAGAAATAATAGGCTTTGACGGTTTATTTTCCGCTTCATTCCGACGGCTTTTTGTGCACTTCATATTTTTTGGAAATTTTTTTGGAAAACAGTAATATTGGAAAAATCGATAGAAAATTTTAATTTTTTTGTTTTCTTATAAGATTTTTTGATTTTTTACAAAATTAAAAAAAATGGAGGAGTGGGACAGGAACGAACTGTGCTCCCCGGTTCGTCATGCCTTTTTGCTTTGGCCTTCTTACCACGTGCAGTCGTTTGACGTCGTCGTTTTGGCCCCGTGAAATCTCTCTGATCAGCACATTGCTGGCGTTGAGGTCGCGGTGCATGGTCTTTTTGATGTGCATCAGCCGAAGCGCATCCGCCCAATTGGAGCAACACATCGGTGGCTATTCTGGAAAAATCGGGGGAAAATTTTTTAGAAAATATGAGTATTTTTAGTATAATTTATGACATTGCCAATCAAACGCCTTCAAAAACATAAATTTTTGTAAAAATATGTATTTTTCGCAAATTTTTTGATTTTTTGCACCCAAATTACTGAAACTGGTGTCTTTATTGAGCCTCACTCCCAAATAATTTGGCAAAAAAATAAAGAAACCACAAAAAAATTTTAAGCCCCACGGAAATTTTTTTTTGCAGATTCCATTTTTCAAATTTTCAGTAATTTTTTCTTTTGTATACACATTCTAATTTTATGTCACCAAAAAATTTTTTGTTGTTTTTTTGAATATGGGAAGTCAGAAAGTGCAAATTTTATTTCTCCCCTCACCAAAAAAAATTCATGTTCTAATGGAAAATTTTTAGAAAATATCAGATAATTTTTGTGTGTATTTATCGCCCAGCCCATCCCGCCCTGCAACAACAAAAAAATTAAGTGAATTTTTTTTATTAAAGTAATTTTTTCGCAAAAGTCTTGACATTTTTTTGCACCCAAATTATTCAAAAAGGTGTCATTCTTGAGCCTCCCTTCCAGGGACGGTCCCAGGGTTTAGGCCTTGGCCAGGCCAACAACCTCTTGCGGCGCGCTTAAAAAAAATTTTTTTTTTTAGGTGAACGGGAGGGGTCGGGGAAAATCCTGCAACTATTATTATTTTTAACAGATTTTCACCAAAAATTGCTTTTTTTTTATGGATTAGAAAATTTGGGAGGAGCTCTAGTAGGGGGCATTCAAGATTCAATGTTCCTCTCAACATACATTCAAAAAAAATCTTTAAGTCAAAACCAAAATTTACCCCTCGAAAATTTTTTTTTCGTTTTTCATTCCCCCCCCCCCCCCCTTTACCAAGCCAGAAATCTTACATGAAAATGGGGCCGGGTCAACCGAAAATTTTGCGTAGGGTTCGGAGTAGTATAGGGTCGCAGGGGCAGGGGTCTGGGACCCCTACCCCTGCGACCTATCACATAGGCAGGGGTCTGGGACCCCTGCCCCTAGAACCTATCACATGGGTTACCCCCCTATCCATGACCCTGAAATGGCAAAGAAAAAACAATTATGCTGTAGCCTTTGCTAAAGTAAAATTGGGAAAGGGGGGATAAATCGAAGCGGCTACGTTTTTTTGCGGGATAAAAACGCCGGGAATGGGGAGGGCACGGGGAATGCAAATCGTTTTGTGTGATTTATAGGGTGCGGATTTTTCATGGCAAAAAATGCCAAAATAATTAACTAAATAGTGATAAAAAAATGCCAAAATAGTGGCGAAAATAATAGCGTAAAAACTTCCAAATTTAGAGTTTATTTTTTTAAAAATAGCTGTTTTATAAATTGAAAATGATTTAAAATTAAAGCAAATAATTTTATTCATTGATTGCAATTACAAATGAGGTATACATTTCCTATCCAATATTTTCTTAGCAAATATTGACCAAAAATTTTTTATGGGGAAGAATTTTTGAGAAAATTTCCAATTCTTAGGGGGGTGTATTTTTGAAAATTTGAAAATTTTTAGTGGCAAAGCTCAAAATAATGATTCCTAGTGATGAATAGTGGCGCTAAAATAAAGAATTTCTGAGCTAAAATTATGTTTTTCATGCATTTCTCGTCGAAATAAAGCCGCAGAAAAAATCATTAAAAAAACTAAAAATCCACACCCTACTG